>JBBBVU010000013.1:29298162-29314607 GCA_037177055.1 Atherinosoma microstoma
AAAATACAAAATGACCGGATTTTTATGAGCCTGTCAGTCAAAATGACCGACAAAGAAAAATTCTAGCGCGACCTCTGGGCTGAATGAAGGAAGAAGGTGAAAACTGTGTCTATTGAGGCCAGAAAGAGGAAGACTGTTTAATTTTGCGACTGTCATGTGGCTTGTGGGAAGTTACAAGTTTAGCACCCTAGTGGCCAAAAGTTATACAGTATTCCTTTAAGAATTAAAATCACCTCTATTAACCCTTAGAGAGGCCCTGGAGCCATTTTGTCAAATTTGCTTGTTTTATTTTCATGCTTTTTTGGTTGTGTTGAATACAAATAGCTGAAACTTGCCAGAGGATAATTATCTCTAAAAAGTGTTAGAATTGCTGTGTCATTTCCTTGAATTAGCTTAAAATGGCTGAGCTACGCAAAGGCCACACTCTCTGCCATTGAAAACCCTTGGAATTATTATTTTTTTTATCTTACATTAATCTTAACATGGGTTAATGCAATCATTTCTATAAAGTATTTATTTTAAAGGACAACCCTTCAACTTGTGATTTTTATAGCACCCTATCAGATGGTGTCACTTTTTTTATCTTTCATACCATGCAGCAAAATATCATGTTTTTACCATTTTATCCAATGGTGCCATACTACTGAAATAAGTCTGCGTCACAAATGGTGTTGGACAATGGTGTGTGTGTGTATTAAAAAAAAGTCTGTGCATATGTGTGTAAATGCATTTGTTGCACACATGCACATTCATCTACACGTGCACATATGTCTTATATCTCTTAGAAGGCTGTGTTATAGACTAAAGCAATGATGAAGAGAAACCTTTCTTTAGCGCTTCAAAGATATCTCGGCAGGCAGACATTTGGCTTGTTTTGCTTTCTTACTCAGGTACTTTGGTAGTTGTTTGACCAGAATCAAAACAAATTTGGATTTTGTTTTGGTTTTTGCTCAGGTACTGTTATATCAGCTGCAGCCTGCGCCAAAGCTAAATTGGACCTCGTTTTGGTTTTGCTCAAGTAGTTTATGCAAGTGTTAGGTTATAAAAATGAACTGTAGTGCAGGAGTTGTCATTCTGAAGATGGCAAGACACTACAGCATGCAGGACAGTCTTGACATCAGCATGTGTTCCAAAGGCGAGGACAGCTCTTCATCCTCTGAATTGGACACCTAAGCAGAGGACGACTCAGAGGTGGAAACAGACCAGCTATGACTCCTCTGAAGACTCATCCGAAGATGAGAGCATAAAGGAGATGGATGAAGTAGTGGCAGGGTGGATCTCCAAATTGGACAAATAATTTGGTCTCCAACAAACACTGAGATGCTTCATTATGTCTCAGTACCAATAGGTTTGATCCCGGGACCTACTCACAAAGCCTGAATCTTCAACCCAAGTCCAGCTTTGCACTGCTACAAATTGAGCAACTTCTGCAGCACAGTGTCACCATGACAACCTGTATGGAAGATGCTCAAGTGCAGACTGGCAAGATGTGAACATGGAGGAGCTGCAGTTTTATGAGGAGCTGCTGATGTTGGCTGGTGTTTACTGGTAAAAACATTGATCAACCTTTTTTTCTGGTTAAAAATACTCTTTTTTTTCTAATTTGTTTTTATAACAGGGCTCAAACGTTTAGTTTTTCAATATGTTTTTCCTTTCAGTTTTTGGGCTTATGATCAAATACAAGTCCTTATAAAAATACTGTGAATTCAATTCAGCTTTATTTGTATAGCATCAATTCACGACAATGTCATCTCAGGGCGCTTCACAGACAATTAGTTTGAGCCAATCTGATTGTCATACATTGATTCATACAAGCCAGTAAATAACAAATAGCCTAGCTAAGGAAACCAACAGACTGCATTGAATCTAGTCTTCGATCCAACACCCATCCTGAGCATGCTTGAGGCGACGGTGGAAAGCACATGTAAGGGCATCAAATATTTCTGATAAGTCTAACGAAGACAGATCGACAAACGCTATAATAAATGCCCAAAAGGATCAGGTGCAAACGACTGCCAGAATTTTTTGAACCGCTTACAAGGAAGCCAAGCGCCATCGGCCAGCTTACGGATTTGAACATGAAATAGACTGCCAGGAAATGAATGGCTTGGATATGGGAAGGATACTCCACTCTAACGTGACATGTTCTCACATACAGGAGCATATTGCAACTGACATGAGAAGAAAATTGCTTGAGAGGATTGTTACTTGTGCTCCAAAAATCAGACTCATGCTGGATGAGGCCACAGGCTTAAATGAAAAGAGCGCCATAATTGTGTATTTAAGACTGCAGCTACCAGAGATGGAATCACCTGAGAACATATTCTTTGATCTGGTAGAGTTAGATGATTTGGGCACAGAAAGCATTGTCCGCAAACTGTTGGATGCTTTAAATAAAGCAAACTTCAGCGAGACCTTCCTCTGAAAAACCCTTGTCGGTCTCACAAGTGATGGTGCGTCAGTGATGCTCGGACGCAAGAGTGGAGGGCAGTTCGACGCCAAACCCGCTTCCCAAACATTATGGTATGGCACTGCTCAGCACATCGTCTTGAACTCACGGTTGCCGATTTGATTAAAGATATGGGGGCTATTAATCTTTTTAAAAGCCTCATGGATAAACTTTACGCATTGTACAGCACTTCAAACAAAAACCAAGCGGAGCTAAAAGAATATGCTGACGGTTATGACATACAGTTGTGTAAAATTGGTCGGGTCTTGGACAACAGATGGGTAGCATCTAGTCTCAGAACAGTTGAGGCTGTGTGGGAAAGTTATCCTGCCCTCCACAGATATTTTTCCCACGCAGCGCAGGATTCTGCGTGTGACAACACAACTCGGGAAAGCTACAATGGCCTGGCAAAGCGCATCACATCCCATGCTTTTGTAAACAATTTAGGAGTCATGTATGATGCACTACAAGAGCTGTCGGAGCGGTCTCTCTAGCTCCAAAAACGAGAATGCAATATCATGATGGCATATAAAGCCATTTGCCGACAGATCCGGGTGTTCGAAACCATGTCTGAGTGGCCCAGTCGACACTGAGCCAGCGCAAGGTCGAGGAAAACTCTTTTCATGGTGTACCCCTGCACGCAGGCCGATTGACCGACAAATCACTGGACCAGAGGACGTTTATTGGGAGCCTTTCAATAAATCTGGAAAAACGCATGTTATCGCAAGGAAAAGACCAAACAGGATACAACAAACTAATCGAGGATTTAAAGATGCTTTATCCACAATATTGGCCACAGGATGCAGGCGAGCTGTTTGGAGAACGTGAAGTTGAGACGCTCTGTCAGCAATTTAGTCAGCAAGTCAGGGCATTCAGAAAATACCGGGAGACTGATGGGGAATTAATCCCAGATGGACTAAAGACCTCTTGGTTGCAGTCAACACTGTCCCCACTGTCAACCCGATTCCATACGTGAGGTCATGGATCGCAAAAGGACATAGAACTGCACAGGACACCAGGAGTGAAGAAAGAAACAGGGGAAAGGAGGCCGGATGCTCCATGGATGCTGTATGGACCATTCTGGATAAATAGACTAAAAAATGACGGTAGGAAGAAGACATTGTAGTTATTCTCTGCTGTGTTTGTTGCTGTTTACGATTATTGTCATATATCCTACTGAGCAAGAAAAGAAACGCAAGTTATTTAATTTAGCCTACTCTCATAACAACTCAAAGTGAAAGCAAAACAAAGTTTTGATGAAACACGTTTTGATATGTACACGGCACGCGCTATATTTGATTTTCTACAATAACGGCCCCAAATGTATTTTCTGGTCTGTTGCTCAGTACTTACAAGCTGGGATTTCATTTTTGGTGTGTACATAATTTTGTATAATAGGCCTATAGGCCTTATGTATAAGAATTTGTGAAAGTTGCGGCTAAGTTGGCTTTTTCTGTTTAAACAATGGTGGAGTGTTTGTGTCATCCTGTTGACTTTGGGTTAATTTGATAGCTACTTAGGCTATTGCTGTTCATGACAGCAATGTTGCGGTGTCAGCCTGGTTTTTTTTTTTTTTTTATACACACACACACACACACACACACACACACACACACACACATATATATATATACGTAAACACTGATGTAGTGAGTTTTTTTTTTGTTTGCTTGTTTTTTTCTGTTGTTTTGTCAGGCCAATGTTCTGTAATTAAAATAAACATTATGCTGTGTTATGCACACAGTGATTTATGGATTTAATTAAGGGATCAGTTTGTGCGTGATTTTATAAGTATGTGTGTGTGTTCCGTCACCACCAACTCCCTTTGAGTCGCCGGAACCGCAACCTCCCTAGCATTCCGGGACTTCCTACTTTACAATTTAAGCACTGCTAACAGGTAAAAGTATTGTTTAAGCAGGAGTACTGTCAGTGCAAGTTCTGTAAAATAGTAGAATCTAATGAAAAAGGTAAACGTTGCAAAGGTTTGCCTGTATTGACCGCAGAATAATAAGCTGGAGATAATGTTGGAGTGTGATGACTACATGATATATGCTGTGAAAGTGTAGCCCACAAAAAGTAAACACACTTAAGTTTGATGTTCTCAAATGAATGCTGCACTAAGCCAGCAGGGCCTCGTTAAAAATGCAATAGAAGATTGCCGCATTTTTGGTAATATTATCTTGCTATTTATTACTAAATGTTAGGCCTACATTTATAGGATGTAATTAACTTTTTATTCTCTCAAACATTCTTTCATCTACCTTTCGTCTTGTGTCATGCACAAGCTTACCATGGAGGCTGCAGTTCCGCTAAGACCTATGGATGGCAGTCGATAGTTCAAGAACTACGCAACTACATAGAGCCCCTTTAACAAAGCCAAACAAAAGTAGATTTTAAAATGAGACTTTTAGCGGACATTTCCAGCTCCATTTGCAGTAATCTGAAGGAATTAGCGGCAACGCTTTGGGGAGATTCTCACACACTAGGTAGGCTTCCTCATTTCATGAACAAATAAATGACTTTGAAGTGCGCAGCCAAAATCACCAAAATCTTGTTATTTTGTGATATGTATTTTGAGTTTGTTTTTTTTTTTAAAAAGATTGACTTATTTGAAGTGGAAAAAAATCATATATAATAATTTCAGAGCATTTTCCACAAATTCCATAGTGTGGTTTTATGCGTGAGTTTTATGTAAAAACTGACTGAAAAAAAAATGCATGAAAAACCATGTTGCTGCCAATTTTTGACCTATTTCAGGGCTTAATAATAATAATAATAATTAGCAAATACTACTTCAAATGTATTTTATGGAAATTATTTACATTTTTTGTTATTTTTCCCGATTAAATATTTGTGGACTTTTGTAAGCATAATGGCCAATGAATTGTTAAAAACATCAAAAAGTTATTTAGTTTTTTTATGTATATTTCAGGCTGAAGCTGTTTTTAAAAAGTGACTTAATCTAAGGTGGGGAAAAATTTTAATTTATAATGATTTTGGAGCACTTTTTGCGTGGGTATACGAGTGTGGCCATAGCAACAAATTTGTTAGGATTTTAATGCATCATAAGAGGGTCAAGCACTGTCTTGACTGCTGGTTATTATCATTGTGTAAATGTGTGCCGCTTGTTCCCAGCATTAAAGATTAACTCAGCTGTGGGCGCCGGACAGACTGTACCATTCTGGCTCGTTCCCCAGAAGATTGAGGGGATTTTATGGTGGATTTCCTCTCCTTTGCCATCAAGGCTCAGACTAATCCACTCCAAAGACTCAATTCTTCACTACGCTTCATTGAGCTTCTTATGCCCATGTACCTCCAACCAGCAAAATTAATCCCAAGTTAAGATCATTTCACCAACCTTCCACAGACAAAACAGACCATCACTGAATACCTGAACAGCGTCTTTTAGTCAATTCCACTGATGTAGAATTACCCATCGGATTCTTCAGTTTATAATTCAGTATTCAATGATTACTTCATAAAAACCTTTGTTTTTACTTGTAAAATCCACATATGTCCCATTTTTATTATATATTAAATTCTAGCTTCTTATGATCCTTCTCTACGTCTAACTAATTCTAATTAAGTCTGCTAAAGCTGTATATGTGAGAGGTCCAAGCTACCTGATGGCATCAGCTACCCAACAAGTTCTAGCTCAAATATTGTCTGATACCTAGTGCCCTATGAAATCTGTTTTATTGTCAGAAAATTCCATTTTTATTTATTCCAATTTTTGGTGTTTTTTGGTTTTAAATTTTTGAGAATTCCATTTTTAGCATTTAATGCATATTTAAGCCCAACACAATGTATAAAGTTATGAAAAATAGGCATTTTATTCAGTTATAACTGAAAACTTTAATGCTTTCACATTTTTAAACATATTTAAGGCAAAAACATGGCACTAGTTTTTCTTGTGTCCAACAGATCAGTCTTTGTTTTACACAGTCAAATCATACTTTTTTGACACAAACAAAAAGTGTCATTGTTTGTGTGTGTGTCACTATGCAGACTCCTGCAACGGGTCGGATAAAAATTACATGATTAAATTCATGGTACGCATGCAGGTGGATATTTATTTAGTGCGGACGGGTCCCAGGTGAAAATATTATTTCTTTTTTTCTTTTTGCTCTTCCTTATTTTTGTGGACATCAGTTTTTTTACTAATCAGGTGCCAGGATTAGTTTTATTGTGAAAATAATGCTTGGCATCCCTACACTGTCACACAGCACACAGCTGGAGCAAGGGAGATTTTTCTGCTGGAAATTTTGTATTCCAAAAGGAGAGAACAGCTGATACCAGGGATAGTAAATGGCTTTTTGTATATGCACAGCAACCTCTGAATCAAATTAAGCCCATAAATAGCAAAATAAGGGACTATAGAGAGGTTGCAGTAGTTCAATGGCAATTTTAAAAGAATGTTGCAGATTCTACATAAAAAACACCTTCAAATAGCCGATATTTACTGCGTTGTTGTCGTTTACTTTTTCATTGCAAATGAAAACGGAGACAAAACAATATATTAAATATAAGAATGAATAAAGAAATAATGCAATGAAGGAGGGATGGACTGAATAAACACGCATTAACTGAATGCGTTAACGAGTGGGTCGTGGGTGGGGTCAAGATAAACACCGGTACCTGGTCGGGTGTTGTGATTATCATAAGGGATGTGTGCAGGTTTGTAAAATTGGACCCGTGCAGGACTCTGTATCCTTACGTGTCCAGTCAACCATATTTTGGAAAAAAATCCCTAGAACATTAGATCGCCAGACACATAAAAGTCGTGGGGGAACTGGGAGTAAGCCGGTGTCTCAGACTAAATTATAAATCTATTCACATCAATTTATAATCCTCAGAGAATCTGAGTACTGTTTGCATATAAACAGTACTAAATGTGATTCTCAGGCTGAAGAACAAACGATTGTTTACAGCTGGACACAAACTGTTTGACAGACAGAGAAACAGAATAGCGAAAACTCTGGTATTCATTACTGACATTCTTTCCTGCTGTGTGGTCTCCTCCCGTTTGCTTAGCAATTAGTTAGTTTACATTACTGACAGAAAAGTTAAACATATAGCAACCTCATAATGACCCAACACAACTTTCATGACTTTAAAGAGGAACCCAAACAGCACTCAGTGTTACAAACGTCAGCAACGGTGTCAGTCGGTTTCACACAAAAACTTGCCGTCACCATGTTGGTGGGATGACCAGCTGGTGAGCCACATCCATCCTCCTCCAATCCCATCCCCCACAGACCCAATCTAAAACTGGGTCCAGCAACAGCTGATCTTTTAGGAGCATCTATTTTAAAAAACTCTCGGCAGAATGGGCCAACTTATCAGGGCCAACATACCGACCTGTCAGAGCATGGCCAGAAGACTTTACCCTTCTGCCACTCAAAAGCATGGACTTTCTCTGTCGGAGCTCTGAGAAATTTGAGGATTCATCAGAAAAGACAATTTCCTGTTTAGATATTGTGTATTGAGTAACATTCCTGCCACTGCAAATAGACTAAAACCAAAAACAGTTACCAGTTACAGGAATGTGCAACCTCAGAAACCCAGCCCTGAACAACCAAGCAGCTTAAAATAACCAAACCTTAGCAGAATTTGTCATCATACCCTAACCACACACAGCTACTACAGCAGTGTGTGAGCTTGTCAGTTACAAAGTGATATATATATGTGTAAATGTCCAGAAACATCCTGGTTTAGGTTATCACAGGCTTAACTTCCTCCTTGCTGAAGAAAGCAGCAAAAAGTTGGCCACATTCATGGCGATGCCTCACATTTTCCCACTCTTCATTTTTTCAGCATAAGCTAAAGTGTGCAGTGTCAAGCTTTTTTGGGGTGATTTAGTCCTGATCATACAGACATTAGTTTTACAAAAAAATCATAAATTTATCTTTACTAAACCCACAGTAAAAGAAAGGATCCTAAACATTTCAACAGTGTTAACGTGTCAGAACACGACTTTGGCACCTATTATAAACAACCAGACTTGTATCATTGAAGGGTAGCCTACCGATTCATCCATGGTAGCACATTAAAGGCTTACTCCAAATTATAATAAATCTTTTTTTATTTTTAAAGCTACAGGGATGTTTATGAAACATGCCCTGAAATGTTTTTCTTGCTCTCCTGTGTAAGAGCAAAAAAAATACACTGTTTGGACAGCAGCTGGCCCAAAACATTATACTGTGCAACTTACATTACTACATCTGTTATTGGGCATCAATAACCAGAGGCAGGTCTAAAATATTTTGATTGGGGGCCATACAGGAACACAGAAAGCAAACAACCATAAGAAAACTTAGATTTTATGGGAAATTAACTTATTACTACAAATAAAGTGGTTTTCTAACCAAGACTTATACTTCATTGATAACAATTGCAAATCTATTAAACAGCCTGGCTAGACTAACATGGAAAAGCTAAATAAACACAAATTTGATAAGACAGACCTTTTTATTATTTAATTATTTAAAGTTAACGAAAGCATTGCGATCATGTGGAAATAAATGTTGGTAATATCGCAAAAGATTGCAATGCTTTTGTTATTTTTTTTCACCCAAATACATCCTCCACTTTCACAGTTGACAATGTAGAAATGTCTCTGCAAATCTACGGTCTCTGTTGTAAAATAATGTTGGTTGGTACCAGAAAACGAGGAAGTGCTGAGGAAACGGTATTTGCCGTTTGTTTGCCGTATCGACATTTTTTTTTGGATCTTGGAGTCTTGTTCATATAGAAGTGGTTGTATTAAATGATACATTCACTTACACTTGGACATCTGAGTTTTACTGAGATAAAAGGTCAGTTTATACTGAATATATTTTAGGACTTGATTGCCATATATTAGGGGACGCAACAACAAAAAATGTTTCACTTCTTTTGGAGTATGTAGGCAAAGAGCCTTTTTAAATAAAGTGTTAAGTGTTTCATCACTAAACTTGATACAAGGGTGGGTCCAGAGGAGTGTTCTAGGGGGCCTGAACCACCCCCCTCTTCAGGTGCAATCCCATTGTAGGCAATAAATATTTTCAGTAAATTGAACTTTATCAGGGTAAACCTCAGATGTCTAAGTGAGGCCCCACCCCACGCCACAAGCAGAGCTCGTGCGAATCTTCTCAAACTTTTCGGTAACAATTTAGCCCATTTGAAACCCCCCTCCACTAACCTCTCTGGCAATGAGGTTTAGGGCATCGTCCTCTGCCGTCGACTTGTCCTTCTTGGTGGATCTTTTCCGTCCTGTTCCCTGAGTCCCCATGCTATTTTAATTTTTTTTCTTCAAACACTCCTCTCCGCGTGAGGAAATTCACGCGGTCGCGAATTGCGTTCAATAATCCAAAAAACGAGTGTCTACGCTGCCTTGGGTCTCACGTGCAGTAAAAATGTCCCAGTTTAAAACGCGACCAGGCAGTACGAGCCACGTCTGGTAGTGTTCACAGCGTGGGTCATTGTCATACATCCGTCTTTACACTTCTTCCTGTGTTTGTGAAACGCTTCAGACCAGCCTGTGACGGAGACTTTCAGCATCTGGTTTGCAAACGTGTCTGTCGCAAAAAACGGTCACCATAACTGTATATTGACCCGTTAAAAGTGAATGTTTCTACATTTGTAACAAAAATAATAGCTTAAATGAAAACGGAAGGTAACATGGTCCAGCTGCAGTTACTCCAAACACTTCACGTAGACTCTAACCTGTCGGGCAAACTTCAAAGACTGCACTCAAACAAACCATCTTCGCGTGAAGTCGGACATAAGGCTTTCTATATCAAATAGGAAACTCTTAATTAGGCCTAAAACATATTCTTATTAATTTAATGATCTGGCGGGGGCCTTTTTTTCTAGTGTACCAACATGAATAGGTCAAATTAATTTCCAAAATATTATAGAGTTTGATCTGAACAATAGGCTAGGTTATGATGCGTTATTTAATCAGTCATACTTCACTGTCTTAAAGCGCAAGTCGGTTTCTTTTTTTCACATTCAACAAAAAATAAAACAACTTCTTTAGAACTCTTGAAATGGAGTAAAGCTCCTTTCCCGAGTGAGATCTGCATGTAAAGTATAGATTTCCCCGTAGTACTTGAATGTAGCATCAACCTCTGGTCGAGGACTCCATACATGTTCAGGGGCAACTACAGCTCCTGCATAGCCAGTCGCACTTTCTCACACCCCCTAGCTATTTTTAATGATGACAAGTGAGCTCTAAAAACAGGCTAGAGTTTGTTAAAGAGACAGACAATTACGTGAGTGTTTTTTTATTTTATTTTCAAAAACAGTGTAGACTCCACAGTCTTGATCTCAAGGTCCGAGTTTGGAGTCAGGAGCGAGTTCATATGGGAATGTTTTACCAGCTTTTTCTTCCAGATAACTTATGTGTAGTGTCATATCACTATGTCACATCGGTATAATTCGGGTTCACACACAGATTTTGACCCCCCTCCCCCGCCGTGCCTTTTCTTCAGCCCAGCCCGCTCCTCAAAAATAGATTAGATGAGAATATCTCTGCAACCACAACGTCTATTTGAATACTTTTGGAGTCATGGTTAAGGGAACCTTTGTGTGATTTGTTGAGAGGGATGGATACATATTACTGAACACGACTCAGAAAAAGTTTTTGTTAGTATGTGTAATTAATCAAGAATGAAGGAAGATAGCACATAACAAATGAAAAAAGTTTCAGGCTCGCCTAAAAAAAAAAAACAACACAAAAACACTTTCAGTATAGTAGGAAATATTTCAGATTCTGCAAAAGTCTTAATGAAAAATCATGTGGTTTACTGCAGATCAGTTCTGACCAAGAATCAGTGGGATATTTGATAACATGACATCAGGACAGAATGACAGTGTTAGAGGTCACACTGTTGTTTCAAGGCACAAAGTTGATGGAGAAGAAAACCTATCCAAATGTGGATCAGTAAAAGTTCTGTGAAAGATGGCTGTAGAGGTAGTGTCTGAAGTAGGATCTATCAACAGATTCTTAATATGGGAAACAAGCTCAAACACTCAAAGTTGTCCAACACAAACCAGCAGTCAGACAGGATGATAGGGAAAGGCCTGGATTTCAGTAAGTCTAGAAGATATCCAATGCTGCCCTCATGTGTTCAACCTGCACCATTCAAGACATTGTCATTATCATGCATAAATACAACATTTATAGTAGTTCTTATCATCAGAAAAAGGCACAAAAGGTAGAAATACCCAAACCAATGTAAACATCCTATTTATTTATTTAAACCCTATAAATGTTTGCTGTGTCCAACAGCAGAAGAGGGAAATTGTTTGTCTATCTGCAGCGGTAGATGGATTTCATAGCTTTGGGAAAAATGTTGTTTTTCAGTCTGATGGTTTGATTTTTTATGTGTCTGTATCATTTCCCTGAAGGAAGTGGTACAAACAGTTTGTTGCCCAGTTAGATTGGTTCTGCAGTGATACATCTGGCCCTCTTCTGGACCTGGCCTAGGAGACAGTATCCCGTGATCACCTGTGCTACCCACACCACCCAGGCTAAGTCCATGAGCGGTGCAGCTGTACAAACTGTCCACACGATGTGTGGCATTAATCACAAAGGAAAAAATGCTTTTTACCAAAGTTTAGCTCTCTGAGCTAATTTTCATCTGCAGTCCCTGAGACACACAGACTCAAGAATTTAATTACCATTTGCTTGGGTATATGTAAATATACAGGGTCATTTTCTAGTGTGGCTCACTCAGTCATTGGAAAAAAAAGCAGAAACAATATCAAAAGAAATAGAGGCCAATAATAAAAAAAAATTGAAAAGTCCACATTATGACAAATAATGAAAAGAATAAATTTGCAAAAGCTGCAATGGACTGGTGACCTGTCCAGGGTGTACCTGTCATGTTCTTGGGCTGAGCATGGCTTTTCCCGGCTGCCTCTGAAAGCAATCTACCTCAGCTCTGATTGCTGATGTCTCCCACCTGTGCTGCTCCTTATTTAAGCAGCAGTGTTGTACTTCTCTTTGCCAGATCGTTAGAGTTCTTTGTTCGTTTCCAGCTTTATCAGCTTGTGTGCCTTCAGTGTATGACCTGTTTTTCCCTCCCAGGATTTTCTGTATCTACCTGCCACAGTCTAGTTATCCCTGTCTCCCCCTTCTCGTAGCTTTTCCTGGTATTAGATCTTGGGTTGTGTTTGTGGATTGGATTTTGGATTCTAGACTTGGCCTGTTTTCACTGGAAGGATTTAGGAACCCTGGACTTCTTGGATATTCTACCAGTTTACCTCTGTCAACATTCCATATTCCACCAGTCATATTCATCTTTCTACTGAGGTGTTCTGCAAGGATCTCCGGTACGTTCCGCCATACTCAACCATTCCCGAAAGAGTATTCTAGCTTCTCACCTCCACAGAAGAAGCCAGCAGCCTGAACCTGACATTTCCAGTGAACCTGCCTATTGAAATAAAGCTTTATCTACCAGATCCTGAGGTCTCTGATATTTTTGTGGGCTCCATCTGCAAAGCCGTTACAGTACGATCTCGCCAAAATTATGGACCCATCAGAACCTCAGGATTGGCGTGTCAGGGTCGAGGCAGCTATAGTTCAGCAATAGGCAGGCCTGTGTGAATTAGTCAGATGTGAAGGGGATTGCAAAACAACTTGCTGTCTAACAAAATCCGAGCCATCGGACACAAGTTCTTCTGATGTTTCAGCACCTCAAGCAGAATCGCCTGGACGTGACCCTCGGATGAGTCCACCTGAAAAGTATGGAGGGGAGCCAGGTCAGTGTTGAGCCTTTTTAATACAATGTTCCCTGCTATTTGAGCTTCAACCATCATCTTTTCCCTCTGAGAAAACAAGAGTCGCATATGTGGTTTCCTTGCTCACTGGAATAGCAAGGCTGTGGGGAACTGCAGAATGGGAGAGAGGATCCCCCGTCTGTTCTACCTTTTTAAAGGTTTTTCCGAGGAACTGTTTTTGATCCCATGAGACCTGAATGAGAAGCTTCAAGAAATCTGTTTTCCCTCTCTCAGGCTGGCAGCCAACTATATAGTCAGTAACTGTACTGACTATATAGTTGACTTTAGAACGATTGCTGCAGATAGTGAGTGGAACACCTCTGCATTATTTGATGCCTTTTACCAAGGATTATCTGACAGTATAAAGGATGAACTCGTTGCCAGAGATCCACCTGCAGACCTCAATTCTCTCATGGATGTAGCAGCTTGCATTGACCAGCATCACAGAGAGAGACGGATAAAGAAGGCTCAGGGCACCTCGTTAAGCAAATTCAGATCAACCTACAAGGCAACTTCACAACCTTCACATGATAATAATTCGCCAGCTGCTCCCACTCTTCCTGAAACTCCGGAACCGATACAGCTTGGTCGTTTCAGACTGTCCCCAGTAGAAAGGGAGCGAAGGATGTCCAATCGACTCTGTCTGTATTGTGGTCAACCAGGACGTATCGCACGCTTCTGTCCAGTAAAAGATCAGACTCAGCAGGGGTCGGGAGAACCCTGCTGAATCAGACTCTATGCGATTCCTCTGTCTCCCGTCCATTGTTCCCCATTCAGATAACAGCAGCTTCCCAAGAACACACTTTGACTGTTTTCATTGATTCTGGGTCCGACACTGCGTTCATGGATAAATATTTGGCTGAAAAACTGGGTCTAAGATTTTATCCTCTCGAGACCTATTCTTGACCGAGCCCTTGAAAATCACTTGTTGCACAGAGTAACCATGAGAACTGAACCTGTACATGTCACTGTTGCTAACAGTCACTATGAAACTATGAGTTTCCACCTAAGTTCATCACCTCAGATTCCATTCATTTTTGGTTTCACCTGGCTGCAGTTTCATAACCCGCACATAGATTGGCGGGAGGGAAGAGTGATTTACCTGGGGTGTTAATTGTCTGACAACTTGTTTACGCTCTTCCACAGTGTCTCAAAGTTTTCCACCAGTACCTCCTGAACAGATTTATCCAAACCTCTCAGAGATCCCTTCTCAATACCATGACTTGAAAGAAGTATTCAACAAGGTATGGGCTTCCTCACTACCTCCTCATCGTCCATTTGACTGTACTATTGATCTTCTTCCTGGTACTTCACCTCCTCGGGGTAAACTGTAATCATTATCTACCCCAGAGAAGGAAGCTATGGATAAATACATTGCTGATTCCCTTTCTGCAGGACTCATTTGCCCATCATCATCCCCAGCTGGGGCAGGCTTCCTTTTTGTAGAAAAGAAAGATGGTACATTTCGTCCTTTCATCGATTACAGAGGCTTAAATGATATCACCATAAAGAACCGCTCTCCCCTGCCACTTATCTCCACTATCACTCTTCTACAGAAAGCCACCGACTTCACTAAACTGGATCTCCGCAACGCTTATCATCTGGTTCGCATCTGAGAAGGTGACAAGTGGAAAACTGCGTTCAATACTCCTACTGGCCATTATGAATACCTGGTCATGCCATTTGGGCTAACTAATGCCCCTGCAGTGTTTCAAGCACTGGTGAATGAGGCTTTGAGAGAGATGCTAAACAAGTTTGTCTTTGTTTACCTTGACAATATCCTAATCTTTTCCATGTCAGAACTGTGCGGCAGCGAATTCTCCAGAACCTGCTCTATGTGAAAGCGGAGAAGTGTGACTTCCACAGCTCTACGGTGTTCGTCCTGGGTGACATCATCACTGCTGGCAGCTACAAGATGAATCCCTCAAAGGTCTCAGCGGTGAGAGAGTGGCCAGTGTACCAGGGAATCGTAAACTTGTACCAGGAGTTCATAAGGGATGACAGGTCCATAGCAGTCCCTCTTCCCCAGCTCACCTCTTCTAAGAAACCCTACAGTTGGACATCAAAGGCTGAGATTGCATTCACTTCTCCAAAACAACGGTTTACCTTTGCTCCAGTGCTCCGAATGCCGGTTCCCCAGTATCATTTCATAGATGAAGTGGATGCTTCTGATTATGGAGTTGGCGCTGTTCTCTCTCAAAGGTATCCTGATGACTCCAAAGTTCACCCCTGTGCATTCTTTTTTAAATGCTTGTCTTCATCATAAAGGAACTATGACATTGGAGATCGTGAACTCCTAGCAGTAAAGTTGGCGCTGGAGGAATGGCGTCATTGGCTGGAGGGATCCAAACACCCCTCCATAGTCTAAACCGATCACAAGAATCTTGAGTAGTTGAAGACTGTGAAGAGACTGAACCCACGTCAAGCCCACTGGGCTTTGTTTTTCAATAGATTGATCTTTTCTCTGGCTTATCGTCCTGGTTCCAAGAATACTAAACCCAATGCCCTTTCTCGACAGGTTATTCCTCGGGATGAGAATACTATTAAGTCGGATGACTTCGTTCTTCCACCCTGGGTTCGTCTGCAAATAACCCGGGTCCAACTCAAAGATGAAGTAAGACAGGCTCAGCAGTCCCATGAGGTGCCCACTGGCTGTTCTGCAGAGTGTTTATTTGTTCCACCCAATCTGCGCTCTAAGGTCCTTGAACTCTGCCACTCCTCCCATCTGGCTTGTCAGCCGGGGATTGCTCGCACGCTTCACCTCTTGTCTCAACGGTTCTGGTGGCCCTCTTACCGACGTGACATCAGGAGCTTTGTCTCAGCCTGTCCTATGTGTTCTCAGTCCACGACATCACACCAGCGTCCTGCTGGACACCTACTTCCATTGTCTATTCCCCGACGGCCTTGGTCACACATTTCTATGGATTTCGTGACAGGACTCCCCACCTCTGAGGTTAAGACTCTTATGACCATTGTGGACCGGTTTTCCAAGATGGCTCATTTTGTAGCACTGCCAAAGCTACCCACAGCTAAAGAAATGGCAGTCCATGTTTGAGACTACACGGTCTCCCTTTGGATGTTGTCTCAGACCGTGGGCCCCAGTTCACTTCCAGGTTTTGGTCAGAATTTTGTCATCTTTTGGGGGTTCACATCAGTCTTTCCTCTGGTTTTCATCCTCAGTCCGATGGTCAGACGTAGAGGGTCAACCAAGAGTTGGAGACTAGTC
>JBBBVU010000013.1:29436416-29451171 GCA_037177055.1 Atherinosoma microstoma
TGGATAAATTCAACTGCACCCTTCCTTATGTAACAGAAGTATGGTTTCAAAGATCACATGGGCAACTGGACAGAAAGTTTAGAAAATTTACAGTTAAATAAACACAACAATGAAAAGTGCTGTTCATAAAAAAAACCAGAAAATGTGTGGACAATATAATATTGCATGAAAGTGGAGTATTTTAGAGCTCCCACATGATCCCAATCCTGATCAAATATATTTGACCCCAACATCCACCAATCTTTTATTTAATAAAGCTTTATGATCAGATTGTTGTTGTTTTTTTTTTGCATAGATAGATAGATAGATAGATAGATAGATAGATAGATAGATAGATAGATACTTTTTTTTCCTTCTATAATCTCCATGTTTATCTTTCAGACACCCTGGCTGTCCCGAAGTTCAACACATCTCTGGTTGTCTACAACAGCGGTTCCCAACTTTTTTTCCTTGAGGACCCCCTTCACGCAAATACTAAAAACCAGTGACCCCCTGCCCCACCCCTGCTGAAGCTATGTTGGTTTTGTGCTTTCAAAAATTTGATTCTCACCATGAATAATGGATTCTGGCTGAGACCTGTCCTTCCATGAAGCTAAAGTTAAATTAACAACATATAGCCTTACTTTTTTCCTTTAATAGGTACAATATGTGGTCATTAATCACAATGGCTCTGAATTGGCAAAGCCTCAGGGACCCTCTGTGCTCTTCAGGGGACCCCAGGTTTGGAACCACTGGTCTACAAGCAGGACTTGTAGACCTGACTAACAATTTCCTGTATCAAAGACGGAAGGATGAAGAGCAAAGTGGAGCCAACCTTCAGTAAGTTTTACCGGCCTTTCATTGACACTTTACAATAGTATTAATCAATTTACATTTATACAACATTATTACTTACAGATGAAAAATTATAGATGTTTCAGAACATGTGTAAAAGCTGCATCTGCCTATGCCTTTGGTTTGCAGGTAGGCCTGTCACGATAAGCAAAAAGTCAATTAACTGCATGGTGCGAAAAAATGAGCATGATAAGTCTGCCGGCAGCGATAATGTTCTTTTTTTCCCTTCTCTCCCTTTCTCTCTCTCCACCCTCTCCCTCCCTTTTAAAGCAAGAAGGGAGGGACGGGGTGGATGACAATAGGTTTCGGTATGGTGCATCTCAACTGAACCGTCTTGTTTCTAGCGTGATGTCTCCTGTCGTACTTAACCAGAGTCCTGCAACAGACCGGGTAACCCGCAGAAATGCTGTTTTGTGGGTTAAAATGACAACAATTAAACTTCATGGGGACAGGTGCGGCGGGATATTTATTTAGTGTGGGAGAATAAAAACATATATACTGAAATTTTGTCTAATTCATTTTTGTGGACATCAGTATTTTATTAATCAAGCGCTGGGGTTAATCTTTATTATAGAGCCCTGCAGGCCATTTTGAAACCCAACATGGCCCTCCACGCCGTCAGATAGCGCACGGCTGGAGGAAGTGAGATTTTTCCGCTGCAGGTTTGTGTGGTCCAGGAGCAGAGAACAGCCAGAAAGCTCCAGAACAGCTCAACAAGTCTTATATGATGATTCACATTTTTCACAACCAACTAAAAATAAGGGGTGACTATAAGGGGTCATTATTTCAATAACTTGATATCATACTTCAGATGTGAAGCTGAAGCGCTCTAGTTAGGGCTCAAATTTTTTTTTCAAACCATGGCTCTGAAATTTCATCGAGATATCAAGGAATTGTTTCAGATTGAAAATAAAGTGCATAATATGTCTCCTTTAAACAACGAGAAGTGGAATTTTCCACTTACGCTTAACCATTATTTACAAAGTAACTGTGTTTGCAAACAATCATGTAATAAAACATTTTGAAACACTTCAGATAGTTTACAGTTCAGATGGAATTTTTCCATAACAGCTTCTCACTGAGTTAGACTTTATTTTGGCCTCAGGTATATTGGTTCCTTATGTTTAATTAAGATGATCATCATCACAGAATTTGTCCTGGAATGAACCAAGGTGGGAGGTTTGTAAAGCAAAGCCAAAAAAAAAAAGAGTTAACTAATATCAATGTACGTAATGATGCCAGCGCAATGTTCATATGGGCTCTGGTTCAGGGTACTTAATATTTTTTTCTTACCGCAAGAAAAAAACACAAACAAAACTATACATTTCTAAGATGTTCTGCTTAAAGCAGTCAGAAGGACCTTATTGTTTCACCCATAACACCATATTGTCCCATCAGGAAGAGACCTAATTTTCCATCTCAGTTAAAACCCTACATTGACTGAAATTGCAAAGAACTGATAAATAAACAGCTTACCATTATAGCTCTTGGCCTGGTTGCCTTCAGTTCGCAAAGGAATCCGGTGTAGCAGAGGCAAAACATGGCCATCATCATGAAGACAACAAGGACACACAGAGCAGTAACAATACCTAAAATAACAGGGCCTGAAAACAGAAAATTAATACTCTTAGTGTGGAATAAATTCAAACCGAACTACCTCTAAAACATGAACAATACAATCAAACTGAGTTTATTTCTGCTCAGGCCAAGTGGTATATTTTACTATCTTTTTATTTAAACTGATATGCTTTTTGTAGCAGTTATCACTATTATGACATTTTCATTTCAGGGAACACACACAAAACAGACAATAAAAAGTTAACCAGGATAAAATGACATATATCATTATTTCAATAACTTGATATCATACTTCAGATGTGAAACCCATATTAACCAAAAATTAATGATAATTTTTTTCCTGATACTGGACTCAGGGCAGATTTACAGCCCTCCAAATACTCCTTCTTTCATAAAAAAAAACTTTAGATATGCAGCATGTAAGAAAATCAAAGATCAATTGGAGAAAATTGGAATTTATCATTAAAAACTGTGCTTCTTTTGGTCTCTTATCACTGTACTAAAATAACTGTTTCATTTTTATTCACTTAGAATGAACCATTTATATGTACTTGCCAAGGGTTCACATACATTACAGCTGGCATGTTTCTGCCACCATTTGTACTACGGTGTACGGTATTTACAAACAACTCTGTATGTAAAGCTTTAAATCTGCAGTACTCGCTTTATTTGATAAGTGCTCGAGCAAAGTTTAGGATAAGTAACGCTTCCAAACATTGGTTTTAAAGGCATTTTTTTTAAACCCAAACCCGTGCCAACCATTCCTGTTATGATCATTACTAAACAAGCCATTACCTGTTGTTATCTCCCACCAAAACTGGCCTATGTATGCACATTTTACACACACACACATACACACATAAATGTATGTATGTATATATATATATATGTAGCAGCTCACCTTTTCTCAGCTCCACAGGGCTGGTAAAGTTGCAGTGCCAATCAGATGGTACGGTGTTTTTGTTTGTCCGAATCTTTGTGTGCACCTGTACACAGTACAATACACCCTTTGCTAAGCTCTCTAAAGTGAGACTCTTATTTTGTGTTTCCAACTCCTAAAAGGCAAATAAGAAGAAATAAGTTTGTTTAGCTCTTTCAAGACATGACTGATGCATTTGAGTCAGCACTTTCATGGTTTCGACCTGAACAATCATTTGATATTTTCAACAAACATTGTGGAAATTACCATTACCATTACCATAAGGTATTAAATTTAAATAAAAATCTACTTCCTGTACCCTATAGCCAGGATTATTGTAATATTCACTGGAAAATTGTCTGGAGAGTAGGTGAAAGGAATAATACACTACTTAAAATGTTTGAGATATTAATCTTTTTTTTTATGATGTCAGAATGAAACCAAAATCCACTACAACCTTTACAGCTGAACATAATTTTACTTTCTCTCAACTTTTGAATGAACATGTACAACTGTTCAATGTTTAATTATTTATCCTATAACATGCTGTTCTCTAACAAGTACACACAAACCAGGATAAGCATCTGAACCATGAATGGACCCCTAAAAGATCTGGTTCAAAGACAGTGGAAAGTAACTCGTCTGTCCTTTATATTATCTGATCACTCTGTTTAATCAGCTGCTGTGTGAAAAACAAAAGAAAAAATTAACATAAAAAAGAATGTGAAAAAGAAACAAGAAGAAGACTCACAAGATCACAAAAAGAAAAAGCAAAGCAGATGAACTTTATCAGCTTTATCAGACCACTGCAAAAGAAAGGGCCGCATCATGGAATTGGAACAACGCAACAATCATTGGATTGGAGAGCAATAAATACAAACGCTGGATTATGGAGGCCATGTAGATCAGGAAGAGGGTCAAAGGCACCATCAACCGTGATGAGGGGGCTTTCATGCTGTCCCACACATTTGACTTTCAAGGACCACTGGGTGGTAGGGGGCGTGGCCAGCCCTGCAAATCTGTCAGATTATGGGGCTGGTCACGCCTCCAGGATACCGCCAGCTGATAAGGACAAGTCTCTGAAGAAGACTGTGGTTCCAGTCAAGTAAAGGTAATTACATCTACAAAAAATATTTGTTTCTCATAAAAAAAAAAAAACAACAACTACTTTTTAAAACTAGAGTAGACAAAATGAACTTAGTCACGCTGCTGTGTGGAATCATTCTATCAGAAATCTGAAAACGCTGATGGTTTAGTAGATTTTGTCTTATAACAAATATTATTTCCTTTAGAGCACTCAGTGAAAAACTACTACAGAGACCCCTGGCTGGAAGTTAGAACTGAAGGGGAATTTGGTTCTTCTAAGGAAGTGTTAATAGGGCTGACTTGCATGAGAACATGTTGATCAGGTGTTCATGAACCCCAGGGACTTCAACATTACTGAAATAGTTCTTGTGTTAATCAGGCCCCACCCCTCTCCCCATCCCTACATTCTGCATGCTGTGTTCATGTGCAGTGCAAATGTCTGACATCAGAGTACATATGAAAAGATTTAACTTTCAGCATTTTGAAGGCGTAGTGCTAACAATATAGCTGCGGTGGCCTGCAGAATCTGTGGCACTGCAACACACATTGGTTTATGTGTGGGAAACCCTACTACGGCCAAACAGTTTTTTTTATTATTAAATTTGTTTATTGATTTATTATTAATGTGCTATAATGCAAAGTGCTACAGATAAATGTATTACCTCCACTTTTCCCTTGTTTTCTTTCCTCCACAGGACTCTGAAGGTGCTATCATAGAATATCTGGAGGTCATCAATCTTTGACTGGCTGTCAGCTTTCGGCAGTGTTATGTTGACCTGGAGACATGTCCCACATCCAGCCACGGACAGCTCTGGAGAACCTATTGTGGCTTGTGAGAAGAAAAAATAAATCTAGGTCATTTTCATTAGACAGATTTATTTATGAAAAAGGGTTAGAAAGAAACAGAGTGATGACAGGTCTGCTCTGAGCTTCTCTATCTTGCTTTGGGTCACCAGTAAAAATTTAACACCCTTTTGAGCTCAACATGTTTCAATAATATTATTTATTTATTTATTTACTTGTTTATTTGTCAGGGACGGAGCATAAAAAACAAGAACACTTCTAGATATGCCAGATTCAGACAAAGGTCGAGTTTTAATTTATTGTATTGAAATCTGGATGCATGTGGTGCTGTTTCTTACCAGTGTGTTAATGAAGCATGTTAATGAAATGAACCGACCGACCGATAGATAGACTGCTGGTTCTGGAGTCTAAAACTGTGAATAACCATCAGATATAACCTTGGCAGTGACCAGGATGATGAAAACCAAACACTCAATCTGTGGCTTCAAAAAAGTTAGTCCAGAAACCACCGGGTGGCACCAGCTGGCATCAACCAGGTAAGGTTGGCTGGGTGATCCTGTGGAATATGATTCAGTATCTAATGGCTTCTTAAATTAACGCAAACCTTGGATATAGATATAAGGTAGCAAAAAAAATTTGTTAGCATTAGTTTCATAATGTGTTGTGTGATGTTAAGTAGGGAAAAGTAACTAAACCTTTCACTGTTTTTACATTTACATGTCTTACTGTTAACATATTTTTACTGCTTTACTGCTTCAATACAGTGTAAAAGAAAACCAATACAAATGACCATCATGGGAAGTTTTTCAGAATTCTTGCCCAAGTGAATCTATTCTTCCAGACTTTATTGGTGTGAATGTGCCCTTAGATACGGAGTGAGTTATTCCCTCTAATTTAAATAGGTTCACTGGCAATATTGCAAGTACCACAGTTAGCAGCTTCTGACTATAGTTCATACTATAGACTCTATAGTAACTGTTTACATTACAAGTACTATAGATAGCACTTGCACTATGGTCCACTACATAACTTTCTGACCTTAAAACTCATTTTGACAAAACTCAGACATTTATTATGTACATTCCTTGAGCCGTTGTTTTCCTATACCTTCCTGAAGCTGAGAAACCACTTGATTACATTCTTTTCCAGCCTGGAGCATCACTTTACAGCAACATTTTATTTTACTGCACCACGTGACACACCAGCAACTGGATTTCAACTGGATGGTCATTTTGAACATTACTGTGGCTGATTAATCAGAGAAACCCAAGAGGACATTATTGGAGGAAGAGAGGGGGAAAAAAGAGAAAGAGAAGAGATAAGACAAGAGTTAACATCAAACTGACTTTTACTGGCTGGAGAGATGTCAGACAAGAGACAGGATGAAGATGGATGCTGGATTAGCCATTGTTAATGGGCGAACATTGAGAAAATCTGACAAAGTTCAGTAGAGGGGCTTTAACAACAGTCAACATTGGCATTTACCCACTGTGAGAAAAAATAGGAATAACATTAAGCTGTAGTCTTCTATTTAAACAAAGATCCCCTGTGAGATGCTTTAGTTGTAAGATGCATCATGGGAGATATGGTGAGAACGCTGCTCTATGACTGAACACTGTACAGACTTGAATTATGGTCCCTTGTTAAACTATAACCAAAAGCAGCACCATATGAAACCAGCTGGTTTGAAACTGCAGAGTGTTACCTGATCATGGAAGTGTGCCAAGTTGTTGTGAGGATGTAATATAATGTTTTTTGTTTGTTTTTTTTAACCAAAAAACGTATTTACTGTTTTTGGAAACATAGTTTAGTAGAAGAGGGTAATTATAGCATAATGAACCTAACAAGTTTTTGAACAATTTGTGTTGACATACTGTCTCTGTAAGGGTTAAAGAAGGTTTTTCTGGACAGTTGAGACCGGGTTTGTTTGTAGGATGCTTTAACAGCGAATGTATAGCTCTTCTTGTTGTCCAGCTTCAACTTAAATGATGTTTCGTTGGTTGATTTGGGTAGTTGTTTCATCTCTTTCCCCTTCTCCCTGAAAAAAGAAAAATAAATTATTTCATTCCTGTAGTGCTTTCAGAGTGAAAATCTTCTTATTTCAGCAGCCTGTCTGAACCACCACATATCAATGAGTTAACAAGAAACGGCAATAAAGATGGTTTGTCATTTTAGAAAAATCTCCTTATGACAGTATGTATTACTCGCATGTTTTCACAAAGTGCAGGGGGCTCAAGGTTGTTGGACGAAAACTCACCACCAACACATTAGCCGCCATCATAATAACTAAAGAACTAAAGATAAACTTCATGTGATCGAGCAACTCCCAGAGAATCTGAGAAGACGGGGGGTTTGGACTCAGTCTCCTTGGCTACAGTCCTACATCCCAACCCAATGGAGCTTTATTCTTATATCTTATTAGTGCTGTCAAACACAAGTTTAAAATATAGTAAGAATCTTAACCTCATGTTCACATTAAACAAAAAAAACCTGTTAATACTCTTACAAATATAAATTATATTTTCAATAGTATTAATAGGTTATTATATAATCACCTTGATGATTAAAAATTTAAAAGTCAGCTGATGGTTTAATTTGGAAGAGGAAGTGCCTCCTTAATGTTTTAATAAGTGTGTGGTAACTGTCCCAGTATATTCAGCTGACAGCGTTAGACAAGCTTACATCATAGGGCCGGGCAATAATTTGATAACGAAATATATCGATTGATAGACATGTGGTTCAATAGGGAAAAAAGGGTCAATAAAGTTAGATAGAAAAACACTTTCCCTTCCTTTCTCATTATAGCCTATCATGTACCTTAATACTACAGTCGTTACTTCCTTCCAACCAATCACAAACGCAGGCACAGGCACGCTCCGTCACCAAATCCCCGCCCATCTCAAACTGAGCAAACATGTAATACAAAAGATGTTGCAGCAAGGAGAAACAGAGGAAATTGTCCCAGAAAAAAGGTTTCAGATTTTTTTAAACCGTCAGCATAGTTTCAGGAAGTGATGCAGAAATCAGGTTGTGGTTCCTGACATGCTTGCATGTCATAAGAAGTATGCAGAGCCAATGAGAGCATCCGCGTGGTGTCAGTGTAAGTGATTGCTAAGGCTTGTTGTATTACTGCAGTACTTACATTCTGCCTGGCTAAGCGTACAAAAGACCTTACTTTTGTCTATTTCCTGTGTTCCGGATTTACACAGGAATCCAAAATTACCCCAAACATCAGATTTAAAAGTTGAGGGAGCTGTGAAATCTCTGCCAACTCTGCACTTCTCTCCGACAACATGAGCTGCAGACTTCACAGACACCTGGACAGAGGGCTCACTCTGACAGATTTTCTTGAACTGAATTTAATTTTAATGAACTATGACAAGATTTTTATAACCCCGTAAGTCAAATTGACTAAGTTTTATTCATTGGCTTTATTTTGGAAAGAGCTATTTATGGGTAGTATACTCTGTTTTCCACAGAAGATGGGTTATTTCTCCATCAGAAACATTAATTTCATTTATTTATTATAATTTTACTGTTTCAGCAACATTTAATTTAAAACTTTACTTTTGAGTTTATACAAACATTTTTAATTAATTTCAATAAATTACAAGTTAAAAAAAGCATTTAAATAAAAAGTATCAAACTGAAACGTGAATTTTGTGATGTTTGTGATTTTTGTGCATTGCTGCACCCCTAATATATATCCTTAATCTGACCCTGGTGTGAATACTTTTAATATCCACTGCAGCAGAGGACCAGAGACAACCTTCACAGCATCAGGAAGACAAATTAAAATGGAACCAGAAAACACTGACACCTGGAACCTGCTTGCTGTACTCCAAGAGTACAAAACACCATAGCATCCTTGATTGTTTATAATAAATGTGTTAATACTCTGTTTTCTGATACTAGAAAAAAAAAACAAGCATCAAGCTCAAACACACTGGCTGTGGAGGATAGTAATCTTCGGCGGAAATCAAACTGTGTGGGGATTTCCACATGCAAACTTAGTTTGAGGAAGTGGGAAGATGAATGTGGAACTGATTCAAACCAAACATCCGCTTCTCATTGTAAGGACACACAGACTGCTGCTGTGGAGCTTATTTATGCTTTTTTCACTCTGGAGCTTATGACAGAGGACAAAACATAACAGTAATAAACATTACATTAACTTTTCAGGATAGATTTCTTAAATTTGATTTTCTTAAGTTAATCAGTGTTCTGGTAACACTGGAGGACTGTATAGTAGAGGGAAAAAATATTAGACCACACTTGTTTTTTCATTTTTTTGTTCATTTTAAATGTCTGATACAACTAAAGGTACATTTGTTTGGACAGACATAATAACAACAAAACTAGCTCATAAAAGTTTAATTTCTCGCCTTTTTCCATGGTCTTCTTGATAATAATCTAAATCACTAAAGTTTTTACATCAATAGTTATGTCATTTTAGGACCAAAAAAAATTGTGCTTTTACACATTAAATGTTTGTTTTCTTTTCTGTCTGTTTTAGTCAGATGATACACACACGAGTTACTACTTGACAATAATGAACCAAAAATTTAGGAAAACAAAGTGGTCTAATAATTTTTTCCCCAAAGTGGTTTGATCCCATTAATGCAGAGCAGTACGGTTAAAAGAAGCACAAAGCTTTACAATCTGAAAAATGACATTGTTTTCAACAGAAACAGACATGAACACCCAAACCACATCCAGGTAATTTTTCTGAAAATACGAGGCCTCTGCGGTCACAGCTGCACTGACAGCTAGATTAGACGCTTTATCGATGGAAACAGGAAACCACCCGCATTCTAACAGAAACGTCTCAACCACCAACAAATCAGCTGCTTTGTCACATATTCCATCAAACATAAACATGTTTAAGAAATCCTGTCAGTAGATGCTGTTCTGACTGAAAACTAAAGGTTGTGTTTCTAATGCCACAGTTGAAATGCTTGACTCATCCTGAAACTTTAAAGGTTAAATTACAAGCCACCACCTTCTGTGTTCTGAGTCACGCAGGGATATTTGTTGCATTCTGTTCCCTGCGATCAAACTGTTGCCTTCGCAACATGGGTAGAAAATGTCCCAGTTATTATGTTAAACAGCAAAACAGCAATTAACGGTGAAAAGGATGTAACGTATGAAAATTTCATATCACGGTAATTGTGACCAAAATTATCATGATTATCATTATTATTGCAGTATTGTTAAAATGTACCCAAAATGTTCAAAAAGTATACACACATGGGCCGGGTGGGTATCATCACAAATTTTCTGAATCGATTCAATTTGATTCACAACAACCTACGTCGATATGATTTTGATTAAATTAGATTTTGATTCACTTACAGCTAATTGTGTAACACCTATTTTTCTTGAATATTAAAAGACATTCTCAGGTAACTATTTTTATAAAACACTGAGCATAATCATAAAATTCATCATAATCAGTTATTTGGAAGTTATCAGATAATTGTAATCTAATATGACGCATCTACATGCACTTCTGAAATAATATAACAATGCAGTGTCTCTCCCAATTCACAGCGACTTGATGCTCTCGGTGAAACACCAGAGCAGGATAAAATCTCAAGCTGCTCCTCACCAGAGCAAGAGGGTTTCCACCTTCACCTCGCTGAGAAATTTTTAAAAACTCATCTTTCTATCAGATTCTCAGCTGGTTAACGTGTTTTCTGACACGCACTCTGTGTCCACCTGTGTGTGCACAACTAACTGCAGCTGTCTGATGGGCTTTTTAGACCTGAAAGGACAGCGTTACAGTAGTCTAGTCTACTAAAGATAAATGCATGGACAAGCTTTTTTAAATCCTGTGGAGACATCAGTCCTTTAATCCTTAATATGTTTTTTAAGTGATAATAGGCTGACTTCACAACTGACTTCACACTATCAACAGAAAAGGGCAGATCTTTTATGGCATATGGAGACCCTGACAAACTATCTCCAATCTGTCAACACCAAAGCCAGCAACACAAAATGCATATTTATATAAGCAAAATAAAGCCCTTAGGAGGTCTTGGCCATCACCACTGTGGGACAAAAACTCTGGGTTAGTAGCCAGCAAATTATGAATCATGTCTTACTTTTGCTGTTTTCGGTCAAAAACTTTATTCCAGCTCTAAAAACTCTACTAATGAGTTCTCCTATGACTCTGCCTTTGAAATCAATTAAGAAGGCCCTGATAGTTTCCATGAAGATGAAGAGGGTTTGATCGAGAGGTATTCCCTTTTCCTATTATATACTATGTTGAGCTTCCCTGACTCTGACCTTTGATAGAGGTGTCCATCATCAACATAGGCCAATGACTTCCTGAGATATCTACCTGTGTAATACCTCTATTAAAATACCTGGAAAGCTGCTCAGGTTCACTTTTTCATCTTCTACTTTAGCATCCTAAGACTACTAATTCCTAGGACTACATTACTAACTCTTAGATGATTTGCTTTCAGACAAGAGGCAGAAAAAATAAACCTTGTCAAGAAGAGGTTAATGTGCAAATATATTAACAATAAATTATAGCTTTAATTCTGCGTAACAGAATTACATGGTGAAGTGAAAGGTAATTGGGGTGGGAGAAAAAAATTGATTCATATAAATATCATGATTTTTTGTTTCACGATTTTGTTAATTGATTTTTTTGTTAAAAAAATCTATTTAAAAAAAAAGCACAAAAAAAAAGTAGGCTACATATGTATATATATACACACACACAAATTAATTTTTTTCGCATTTTTTCTTATTTATTTATTTTTTACATTTTTTACTTTTCTTGTCGGGCATTATAGTAGCAAATGATGGTCTGCTACTGTGTTGTGTTTTCCTCATTTAAATTTTCCCCAAATGATGAAAAAAATAATTCAGTTAAAATTTTTTTGTAAACATTCTTTTTTTATACATTCATTTTCTGTAATTGGTAAGTCCAATTCAGGGTCGTGGGGAGCTGGAGCCTATCCCAGCAATTATCAGGCGAAAGGCAAGGTACACCCTGGACAGTTCGCAAGTCCATCGCAGGGACTGGCAATCTTCTTTTTATTTTATTTTTTTACAAAAATCAGCAATATCAAAGAATCGCGACAATTGCAAGTTAAATCAAATCAGCACCCAAAAAATCGTTCAAAAATTGGGAAGAAAAAAGCATATGGTGCCAGCCCTAGGTAATGCACTAAAATCTATCTGATCCATGTGTGGTACAAAGTTCACAGCTTATCAGAGGTCCGTCACCACACATCTGCAACAACTAGCTCAGCTGCAGCAGGTGGATCTGAATTCAACCTGTTCTATGATGCATCACGATGCGCACGTGGACAATCTTTACAAGGGTTATTCTTTTTCTTATCATTAGCATCCTAGAAGAGATGCAGGTATCTGGCTTGGACACATCAGCGTAGATCAGTGTGAAGCAAACTGAGCTATGATTAATGTTTCTTTACTACTCCATGGCATGGGCTTGAATGATTGCACATTCACTGAAGGACAGCATTATTTGTTAATAGGTATATTACTATTTACTTTTTAAATCTATAATTAGCCTGTGGAAAAAGATTACTGTTGAAATTTAATTCAGAAGGCTGCAAAAAAGAGAGAATTACAATTTTTATTTATATTCAAGAAATGAATGCTGTTAATGCGTTATTAGAAATTAAATTGTGGATGTGTGCAATAAAATAAAATTATATATTTAAGCTCTGCTTGCTCCATATTCAATGTTTAAGCAAAACTTGTTTGAGTCCATATGAAAGGTTCAAAGTTCAAGGGTTCCAACTCACGCACAAAACGGTTTGTACTTTAAAAACCAAGTGTTACACATATAAGTACCCAAAATTACACACAATTAAGTTAACACAGTTTACAAACCATGTATTACACACAATATTATAATATAAAGTCGATTTTCTTTCCATACAGGTTTAACTTCTAGCCAGTGTGGAGGTTCCTAACATAATGTATTCTGAATGTGTAGAACCCTTTTTATGACCTTACCATCTATAAATCATTTTCATTTTTTAAAAAGGTGATCAGTTTCTAGGAGGTGATCAGTTGCAGTTTTAAATGTGATATTTTCCTCTCTTCCCACAAACATTTGCACATTGTAATGGTAGCCCTGCTGAGTTTGGCAAAAACTCTACAAACTTCAAGAATTCATTCTATTCAGAAGTGAATTAATTGTTTTTGTTAAAGCTGAACTAAAATCAAACCACATGAAAAAACTTTTGTAGACTGGTTTCATACTGAGTCGGTTTTCTGTCAGTATTAAAACATTCATATTCTTTTCCTTTGTCTTTCAGTTTTCTGAATTTAATTTATTTTGACAAATACGGGTGTATGTGTTCCCTTAGTGTCTTGTGTGCCTGATTTAATTGCTGCTGATGCAGCGGCCAACTCTGGCACATAAACAACTAGAAGCATTCAGACAGTGCAGACCTCCACCAAGCCATTGTAAAAAAATGTTTTTATTTTTTTTGCCAATGATTTTGGCCATTATTTTTGTTAGAAGAACTAATGGCAAAATGATCCCAATTTGTCTGAAAGTGATGTGTCAGAAGTTTGAACAGCAAATAAATTTTGTGAAGCATACTTGTTTTGAGCTTCATTCTTGTCTTTAATATTGTCTGCTGGTACAAGGACCCATCAAATGTCTGAATAGACGTTTTATCAGGAAGTCTGAACGTCTTCAGGTGTAGTGGACAGAAAGTTACCTGAAGATCAAGTACTCTGTTCCTAAGGGAGTGCCGGGTCCAGGTTCCCATTGCAGGACATGGCGGAAGTTGACAGAATTTACGTAAAGCTTGTCAGGTGCAGGGAGGAGAGCAAACACTGTGAACAGCAAGAGGATGTGGGATAAGAAAAGCACACACAGCCTGCCTGGCAGCGACCAGAGCAGCGTTTAGAGGAAAATCGCAGCTGAAGTTTTCTTACCTGAAGTGATCAGTAAAACTTCATGAAGAAGGAGAAAGAAACACTTCATCTTTTCATCGTCATAAAGTATCAGGCTGTTTCTTAGTCGGTCTCACGCCAGACTGTCATAATCTACAAACAACATTGTTTACATTATAGCCTACATTATTTACAGTCTCGTTCTTCTGATAACCGATTTACACGATAGACTGTGAAACAGACATTAAACGTTAAACGACTCTTATACAAACAGCGACATTCAGTAACTTCGTCCTCACAAAAACAAACAGCAGATAATTAACTAACAAACAAACAGAGACGGGCTGCCTGCTTACAAACTCACCAGCAAACCGAGGACATTAACTTGTTCTCCGGTAACAGGAACAAAATCGAAACTAGTTGGACGTGACGCTGACAAACGTCACGTCTTTTCAGTCAAGTCAACTTTGGCGAAAACTCACTTCCTATTTAATCTTCACAATAAATCAGCAACAAGGACGTTTTAATTTTTATTTAAATTATTATTATTATTATTATTATTATTATTATTATTATTATTATTATTATTATTATTATTATGACAGAAACGGTTAATGTGTTGGTTACACACTGCAG
>JBBBVU010000013.1:29515443-29530752 GCA_037177055.1 Atherinosoma microstoma
CACACACACACACACACACACACACACACACACACACACACACACACACACACACACACACACACACACTGACCCACCTACACACACACACACAGCTCACATTCATATATCAGTGCGTGATTGTTTACTCTGCCTAGTCAGCCACTCTGAATGCCACATTAACCCCATTTTGTCACTCGTTACTGAGCTGTGACATTTCAGCACTGATGTATCATTACTGATACCCTGCCGGGTTTGGGGCCCCCACACAGCACGGCCCCCAACTACAGGCCATCAGAAAGTCATCTTCAAGTAACCTCCTGAGGGTTAAATACAAGAAGATTTGGGCGGCTGTACCTCAGGAGGAAGAGCAGTTGTCTGCTAACCGGAAAGTCACTGGATCAATTCCAGGTTTCCCCTGAAAAAGTGTCCATGGGCAAGACACTGAAGCCTGATGTGCCTATTGAGGTATGAATGTGTGTAATTTGTAAAAAGCACAAAGTATCTTCCAGTAGAAGTGCTGTATGAGTATGTGTGTGAATGTGACATGTAGTGTCAAAGCACTTTGAGTGGTCATTTGACTAGAAAAGTGCTATACAAGCTCAGTCCATTTACCATAGTGGATCTGATTCACATGTGTGTATAAGTCAAAGTTTAAACTAGTTAACAAGTGCAAAAAGACAGGAGGACTTTCATGTGGACATTAACCTGGGTAAAAATTGTGACTTTTTAGTTAACTCACAGATAATGCAGCATATTAATAATCTGTTTGGAGCTGATTTCTGCTGATATGAGGATTAATATCTATCTACTGTTTTTAAACATGGTTTTAAACATTAACCTTTCATGAGAGGCAGCATGAGATTCTACAGTGACAGAGTTTAAAAGACTCTACAAAGCATTGGCATCCAAACCAAACCCTAACCCCAAGCTATTATATAAGCAATAAGAAAAAAACATGAGAACAGCACTGTGCATTTTAGAGCTGCTGCTAATTTCTCCACTTCAAGCAAACACTCAAACAAGGTGTCATATGAAAGCAGAGACTTTGCTGATAACAGAGTTCTGTCTCATCACTGTGGGACAGAAACTCTGGGAGCTAGCAGCCACTATCATAAATCATGTCATGTCCCATGACTGCCTTTGTTTGAAATGAATCGTGAAGGTCCTGGTAGTTTCTGTGGAGAGGAATGGGGTTTTATAGTGAAGTTTTATTCTTCCTATCATATATTAAGTTGGGCTTCACTTCTTTCTGGATCCTCATGGTGTTTCTAAGGTGAATGTGGGGGCTATCCCTGGATTCTCGTGACTCTGACCATTGTTGGAGGTGTCCACATAGAGGCTGTATATTAATGGATGGAGCCTCCGTGACATCACCCGTAGGTTCCTGAAGAGCTGAATTGAAGCTTGGTGGGCGGTTCCCACCATTGTCATCTTGGCAGCGTCACGCGTCTCATCATTTCCTGAAATTACAAAAATGGGGAAAGAGGTAGAGCTGAGAGGGGGGGCTGTGAGCGTTGGGACGGATGATTGACATCCATCATACTCTGAGCTGCCAGTAGCTCAGAGCTAACCGAGCTAACCCGGATCTAACGGGTAAACTTGACCTATTAAACTAAAATGTTTTTTTGTACCATACTGTAAACATGTTTATTTCTGCTGTGAAGTTTGCCTTTTTAAAAAGGGAGTCAATGGGGATTGACTCCATTTGGCGTCAGCCTTTAAGCGCAGAAGTCACCAACAAAAACAATGTCATGATATTTTTCTAATTTTTTATATATTATTACTTTTGTCAGTCCAGCTTATTTCAGTGAAAGCTGTTTTTTTTTCCTTCTTTAATAGAAGGGTATGAATAATTTTGCAGACAACTGTTATATGTTCTGTTATGAATATAGTATTGGCTGGTGATTTGAAGGTCTTTTAGTTATCATTTTGTTCAGATTTAAAGAACGTCCCAACTTTTCTGGAATTCGGGTTGTAGTTGTGAAAATATACCTAATTTCTTTTGGATATGTCATTTCAGACAGGAGGCAGACAAAATAGAACTCGTCATCAAGAGGTTAAAGCCTAATTTCTGCTCCACATTTCTGCTTTCTTAAATAAGTCTACAGTTGGAGCTTTTTGTCTGTGTTCTGCATTCTTTAAAAGTATTTCAGTCCGTTTTCAGAGATCTTTGGATACGTGGCTAGAGGTCGCACACACAGCAGTACCACTAGAAAGCATGAGGGAAAAAGGTAGCTGGAATGTATTTCATGGCTCCAAACCACCACCATCTACTATTTTTATGTCTCTTTCTGAGAATAAACATTATAATGATCTCCTCCACCATCACTATGTTATTGTTCGAAACTAATGTCAGAACTTGGTGGTAAACTCTGAATTCTGCACTGCCTTCTGGTGGATATATATTGACTAAAAACCATGGCAATGTAACAGACACATGGCAGTATGTGGGAAGTGACTTTTGACAACCTTTGAGATGGACAGACAGTTCTGTATGCATGCAAAATAAGAAGTCCATTTTCCAAGAAAGATTCTGTGAGTTTAAAAGTTTATTCTCCATTGTCCTATGAGCTGCTTCTCTTGTATGCTATGGTGAAAAACCTTACGCCCACCTGCATGCTGGTCATACCCTAAGTGCCTTATTTATAGATATTGTCCCTAGAACTGACGAGTGATTAAACAAAAAACAAAGAAACTTAGCTAAATAACCAAAAATATTTTCTCAAACCAAATATAAAAAATAACCTAAACTAAATTACCCAACAAATTTAAACTAATTCTATAATGAGATCAAAAGCTCCTACAGAGAGCATAGATGAGGCTTTAAGGTAATTGTTTTTTCAACCTGCTGATTCTATCAATATGAATATAAATGTTGTTTAGTGTTTTATAGATAATAAAGTGTTAAATGCTTGTCCAAATTAAGCAGACAGCAGGTCATGTTTTCTCTGTTAACAGCTTAGAGCATATCATATTACAACATATCTGTTCCACTGACCTATTTCAACAAATCCGACTTTTCCTCTGTTATTCTCTTTTGGGCAATTTTTCCAGAGGATTTTACAAACACATGGTTCATCGGTACGTTTTTCTTTTGAACCTTGAATACAGACCTACAGCTCATTTATGAGTGATGTTAAAAAAAGTTAAACTTGTGCTTTGAAAAAATATCCCATCAAACAATTCAAGATGTCCTTTATAAAGAACGCTGGCTTCCTAAATACTCTTTCCCTTTGCCCTTTGAAAGTAACTTTAGTGCAAGTTTAACTAAGGCATCAAATACTGCTGATGATTTAAACTGGCCCGGAGGCTCAGCAGGCCAGACACAGATTACACAGTTAAACAAACGCTTCAGCCCCGTCCATGGTTGTCAAAACAGCCATTAGCATTTCCGCAGCTGGTGATTGCTGGTGTTAAGAAAACAAGGAGAAAGCCTCTTGGCTGGCTTCCCACACATTACTACGGAGTGGGTTAAAGAATGCCTGCCACTCATGCTGGGAGGCATCTCATGCACATACATAGACACACATGTTAGTACCTGCACACATATAGACACCCACCAATCCACTCACACAGAAATACACATGGAAACACTAACAAATGGACATTCACACACTTCCACTTGCTGGGTCACCGGATTCCTTTCCCTCAGGCTGATGTTAGACATGGCGGGTTCCCAGGGGCCGATCACCAGCAGTTAAAAACCAGTAAGAATACAATTAAGTCAGGAGCATTAGTTCTGTGGAGGAGGAAAGGGAAACTGCCAGCAATCATTTCAAACAGGAAGTGAAGTTGGATTACAGCGAAGAACAATTGAACATGTCCAAATTTTGAACTGAGAAGTAATTTGTCGTCTGTCCAGCAGGACAAACGTCTCCAGAGTTTGACTCTGACGTGAGCCTCAGTTTAACCGACATCATGTTTAATAACCAGGGAGAGCTTTAGGGGTCGCTGCAGCATCATCATTTGAACTTTCACTAAGACAGGAACAGGGAGGCAGCAAATCACTGCATTTGTATGGAAATCCGGAAAAGGAAGAAACTCATCCAATATCAGATATCCGTAAAGTTATTTATACCTGTGCAACAGAGATGTTGACAAGTCATTTTTACAAGTTTAAGTAACTTAGTCGTAATGAGGAATCTGCTGTCTGGTCTGATCAGAACACTGTGATATCCAGGACGTTAAAATCTATCCTTCCTTATCTACAGCATTTTATCACATCACTTATCATCAACTTAAACTGATAAATATTCTGTCCCTCCCCACTGGATAATTCATTTGATTTCCTGAAAGCCTGTAGTTCCATCCATCAATCCATCCATTTTCTATACAACTTTTTCCAATTCAGGGTTACTGGAGCATTTTCCTAGCAACTAGCAGGCAAGAAATATAATAAAGTAAAGATACTATAATGACATACTTTATAATGAAATAATGATAAAGCAATATCAATGATGATAAAAATATATAAATATAAATCCCACTCCTCTACTAATATTGTCCTATAACCTTTCTCCTTTCTATTCTGCATCATCATCATCACCAACTGCACCTTCATCAGAGGTTATGTCATTTTATCGATAAATAAATATGAATGTTCATCTTCAGATATTCTAACTGACCTCAATGATGATGTGTTTGTGTCCAGCTGTTGGTGGGAACCTGAGACTGTGATTGTCTCCAAGGTTGTTCCTCCTCCTCATGACCTCCCCCCCCCCCCTTTATAACTTCCTCCTGACCAACAAAAGGACTATTTCTGACTACAATGATCTTCCTCTGACAGAGGAATGGACCAACACACAGTTAAAATCTTGTCAAACCAGCATCGCTCATGGAGGAGCATGCATGATAATTCATTGTTCATTGTGTTGCACACAGATCACACAATAAGAATTAAACCACAAAAACAGCTGAAATAAAAACCATGTTGTTTTTAGATTCATTTAAATGATGCAGCTCTGACGGGCAGGATGAATGTGTGCTTCAACACCTTTTATCATCTATAACTGAGTTCAGTAGTTTGAATATTTGTCTTCATTTATCAATTTTTCCATTCATAAGTAAATCTATAGGACTGAAATATTTTTTAAAGGATTTTTGGGCTCTTGTGGCCTTTATTCAACATTTATACACCGAGGAGCTGTGGCCTTGTGCGTGAAGCAGCTGCTCAACCAGTTGAGCTATACACTGCCCCAGTGTTGAAATAATTTTCAATTGTTGAAATATTTTTCACTCCATGTCACTTATTTCTTTCAGCTAACCACATCATCCACTGCTCTGTTATTTCTGATTTCATCCATTACTTGGTAACTTTTGTTTTATGCTACCATTTTTTTAATCATATGCCAGTTAACTTTAGCTAAAACATATTCTTTCTTCTATGTGATTTTTTTACTACAACTTCAGAAAAACTCCATCTAATAATAATAATACATTATATTTGTATAGCACACTTTAACATCTAACACCATCTCAAGTTGCTTCACAATTCAAAATAAAACAGAAATTACAACAATTCTAAAATAATGTTTTATTGTGTTTTATAAACATAAAACATAATAAAAACAAACAGTTCAAATTACAGTTGAAAAATAATCTATCACAGTTAGTTTGTGTAAAATTGGTAGGTTTGTTCATGACTGTTTCTGTTAATGATATGAAAATGAGTCTCAAAGTGATAAACACCATAAAATCCATCAAAAAAAATATTCTGCTTTTTCTATGATGTGAGAATGAAGCTAAAATCATGAACCTTTATGAGTAGACTTAATTAGACTTTATTAAAACTTCTGAAATCATATGTGCAACTTCATTGTTTACATACTTATTCTACAACATGCTGTTCTCTAGCAAGAGGATTGATCTCAAAACAAAAGAAGAATCTGAACAATAATTGGACCACTAAATGATCTGGTTCAATGACATCTTATATCAGATCAGTCCTCTTCATCAGTCTCTGCACATTTCAGACCAAGACGACACCTAACACGACAAGTTATTTCATGTTGTGGTACAACCAATACTGTTTGTAGATTTAGTTTCTGTAAATAGTTTGAGGTGGAGGAATTATCATCACATGGTTCTATGGAAATGTCCTACATTCATGATATAATATTAGTGTAGCACCAACATTTGCCATATTCTGTTTATTCCTCCTGAAAGTTGAATAACCCAAACTTTTTATGGATAATGTCAATTAAACTTGACATGAGACAGGAATTAGCTCAAAACAACACATTTAAAATAAAGAAAAACAAACATAATCTATGGACCAAAAACATCCGGCTGAATGAGAGATTTTATTTTGCAGAGTAAATCTATGAACAGAAACAATAATCAGACATGGAAAAGCAGAATAAAAATGATAAGGATTGCAGTGATTTTATGTTTATATTCATGTTTATGTTTTGCTTTAATCATTCAAACTGACAAGGAAATAAAATAAAAATAACAAGTATGTGAGTCTGAAGGTTACTGGTTTTGGTTGCAGGATAATGGGGGGAGTGTCCAGCCCCCCCACTACGTTCAGGGGTCAGAGAACAGGAAACATGAGACTGGGTGTTGCTCCTTAGTTCAGGGATGGACTGTATTCTTTTTCCCAGAGGCTGCTAATTTTATCTCTATTGTTTTGGACCTGGACCCCCCCCCCCCCCACCCCCCCATGTATGTGCATGTGTCCACTGTCTGTAAATGTGTGTGTGTTGCTGTCTGCTGATGGTCAGTTGGCCAAAGTCCAGTAATGAAAATAACATGTTGACCAAAGGATGACCGTAGTGCTTGAAGATGACATCAGCAACTTTCTCACTCTTTTTTATGCGAGTAAGACGCTGAGATTTCCAGTAAGTACCACTGATTCCCATGATTCCCACTGAGTCCCATACTTATAAACAAACATGGACGGGTCAACAATGGCTGGGAGCTTCATTGAGGAATTTGGATTGGTTTATTTTTGATTATTCACAACAACAACAACAACAACAATGATAAATGTTATTTGCTGGAGCCTTTCAAGTCACCCAAGGTCACCTTACAAGTTATAAAAGCATTCTAGTGCCTACTTCTAACCTGACGTAGATCTGTTGAAGAGAAGAAAAGAGAAGAATGAAATAAGCATGTTTAAACAGTCAGGTAAATAAATATTTGGACACTGGGACAAGTTTTGCTATTTCATTCATTCATTCATTTTCTGTATCGCTTAATCCAATTCAGGGTGGGCTGGAATTGGGTTGGAGCCTATCCCGGCAATTATCAGGCGAGAGGCCGGGTACACCCTGGACAGGTCGCCAGTCCATCACAGAATTTTTGCTATTTTAGCTTAACCAAAACATATTCAAACTACAATTATTTAATCAGTATATGAGCTTAAAGTTCAGACTTTTAGCTTTAATGTGAGGGTATTACCATCCAAATTGAAGGAAAGGTTTAGGAATGATGGTTCTTTAAGTGTAGCTGCCTCTTTTTCAAGGGACCAAAAGTAATTGGACAGTTAACTCTAAAGCTATTTCATGGGCTATATTTCTTTGAGACCCTTCAGTTGAGTGATTAAGAAGTTTCTCTCCCGTAGCCTTGAGAGAAACTCAAGGCTGTTTTTACTCATACCAGGACTTAACTCAGATTTATTGCTGAAATCAGTTTGTTTTGGCATGGGTGTTCACATTATAATCAAATGTGATCAGATCCAGTGTGAACAGTCTAGGGCCCTGAAGAATAAGACGCGATATCACAAGGATCACCCTCAGGTGACGAGGTAAGTATGCTTCACTCTCAGCAAGTGTATCAGTTTTGAATTTACTATGCAAAAAGAGATGATGGAATTCTGAAATGATTTAGTTCCTTCCAATGTTTATATTCTGTCTTGACGTGCTCTTAAACACTTGGCTACACCACAGTTGCAGTAAAGCTTAATGCGAACAACCTGCACCATAATAACGTGTTTATGTGCATTCAGGACATATGAATGATACAACGCACAAGAAGCAAAATTCACACATCTACCTTGATAATGATAGATAGATAGATAGATAAATAGATAGATAGATGTGCTTTATTTCAAGTAGTAAAAATAAAAGTATGTTCTACTATTACAGTAAACTTATATATTATCTTTAGAAAAGAAAGAAATTTACAATACAAAACCAAATATGTGAAAGAATTTTTTTTTTTTAAAAGATAGATTATCCAGCTCATAAAGGAGCAGGATGAAGTAACCACTTATGTATCCCTGCCCCCCTTACTAGTTACAATATACTCCAGACTCTGTGTCAAATCAATATTCAAAAAATCAGAATAAGTACAAGAAAAAAGAGAAAATAAGTAGACATTGCATACTCTTGTGCATGTTGATCGCTCTCTCCATCCCTGTACATATTTACAAATACTCATACTCCTGTAAACTATACATCAGGGATCCTCAATCCTAGTCTTTGAGGGCCGGTGTCCTGCCGGTTTTCGAAGTGTCCTTGCTGCCATACATATTCTACATATAATACACCCACACACATAACTGTACACAGACATACATATATACACATACAGTCATATACAGCTATATGATTAAACATACAATAGTAAATTGTTGTATGACAGTAAATCCTATGATGATTTATTATTATGTTTGGACATTGCTTGAGTTCTTCTTGAAGTTTATCCCACAATTTTACACCATACACTGTAATGCACATGCTTTTCATAATTGTTCTCCCCTTTAAAACCCTTAAATTCATTTTTTTCTTTCTGCCTTTTTTTGCACAGCTTCCATGCTTAAAAATGGCATACAGCCAAAACTGGGAAAGTACATACATCCAGAGATTTTCTGATAAATGGTTGTGGCTCTTGCGCATCTTTCCGCATCTTTCCTTGACTGCCCCCCAGAGTGGAGGATCCTAAAGATATAATTTCCTCAACAGCAGTGTCAAACCAGATGTTTTGCTTTTAAAACATCTGGGGTACGCTTCATTGCGGTGTGGGTGTGTGTGTGTATGTTTGTGTGTGAAAGAGAATATAATGAGTGTGTTTTTAATTACAATGATATATTTGTGTAGTATGAAGGCTTGTTTTATTCTATATTTCCTTTTTTTATGTAAAGCACTTTGCGTTGCCTCTGGCATGAAAAAAGTGCTTTATAAATAAAGTTTGATTTGATTATAAATAAATGCATGCCATACTTTAACTTTTAGTCAAAATAACCTTGACAAACATCAGAAACATAGAAAAAGAAGAATTTTACAGAAAATGAAACTGGTGTAGTTGAATAAGAGGCGGATGCAAGATTAAATAGCCAATACAAACTTGAAGAAAGTTGGAAAGCGTTTGAATCAGTTCTTTACTTAAACACAAAGATTTGTGGAGACATATTGCAGTGGTTCCCAAACTTATTGAGCCACGACCCCAAAGATAATACGCTGGTGTTGTGACCCCCCCAGTTGTGTGATATATCAGATGGGTCATCCCGCAGCCATCCTATACTGCTACTTTTTATGCTAAGTGATGTGGCATCATCATTGAGAAGGTAAGATTAGTGACTATTTAGTCTTCCACTGGATTTGTGGGTGAAGTAATGAACTGTGTAAAGCATCAATGAACAAAATCCTTAAAATAGGTAAGTGTTCAAGGTCTCTGTCAAAAGTTGGAGTTCTTCACTATTGTTTTATGGGAAATATTTGTTTCATTTATGGCAGTGTTGCATTCTCAGTATGAAGAGCTTCAAAGTGAGACCCAATGTTGGCTTGGATTTATTAAAGGAATACATACTGCTGTGGGCCGGGACTGAGTCAAAGTTACTAACATTCACACCAACTTGCCTCTTTCAGATGCATACAAATGCAGCATACCTGAACATCACACCATGGCCAAGATTAAGAAAAATGGTGTCTCATCCAAGTTAACGTATAAATAAGAGATGCTTATTTGGAGTGTCAGCGGAGTGTTGCTGCCTCAGGAGGAAGCTCAGAGATGATGGAGCTAACCCCACATGAGGAACGAGTGGCATACATCATCAGAGAGACTTTCTGACACTCTGCCAACATGTTTTAGAAAACGTGATCTGAGAGCAACGGACACAGCATCCATAACTAGGGGTCAGATGTTGGACATGGATGAAGCCAGTATCGTCGTCGCAGCTGCACAATGCTGAGCTGGAATCCCGGAGAGACAGGAATACGATGAGAAAGATATGCAGTGAGTTAAGATGAAAGGACGACTGACTCTATTCAGGAACTAATCTCATGCGTTTTGTCTTTAATTAATCTCATCATCCAACTCTGTGTTTTCTTCTGTGAGAATCAAAGTTAACCTTATGCCATGTGCTGTGTGTTCCTTGTCGCTGAGCACTCATTGATGTGTGTTAACATCTTCATGTGACATAAACAGAGAAAAACTAAGCTTTTTACTTTAGATGTAAGTTGTGACAATCATTTTTAAGGCATGATATGCAGTAGGTGAGAAGAAACAGGTTAAATTCAGGTGTAAATCATTAGTCCTCAAATGTGTGAAGAAACTTTCTTTTCAAATCTGTCCTCAGTTCAAAATGTTTAGAGGAGCATTTTTTAGTGCATTAAGGCGAGTTTCAGTACCTTATGCCATGTGTGCATGGAACAGGACCGACTAAACCTTTTCCATCCATCCATCTTATCCGAGGTCAGGTTGCGGGGGCAGCAGCCTGAGCAGGGAAGCCCAGACTTCCCTCTCCCCTGCCACATTGGCCAGCTCATCCGGGGGGATCCCAAGGAGCTCCCAGGCCAGCTGAGAAATATAATCCCTCCAGCGTGTCCTGGGTCTACCCCGAGGTAACCTTCCCCAGGGAGGCGTCCAGAAGGCATCCTAAATGCCCGAGCCACCTCATCTGGCTCCTCTTGATGCGGAGGAGCAGCGGCTCTACTCTGAGCCCCTCCCGGATGACCGAGCTTCTCACCCTATATCTCTAAGGGAGAGCCCGGCCACCCTGCGGAAGAAACTCATTTCGGCCGCTTGTATTTTCGATCTCATTCTTTCGGTCACTACCCAGTGTTCGTGACCATAGGTGTCAGACTAAACATTTTGATGTGCATAAAGCATTCATACATGAGGCCCCTGCCCTGTTTTTTTCCAGGTAGGTTTTTGGGTTATAGTCCATCCGTGTTCTTAAGCATCTGTCTCTTTGCACCTGGAAGCCTTGTGTTAAAATGGTTCTTTTATTGGAAGCTCGAGAACAAAAAGCAGGAGAGGATCTCTTCTGATTCAGCAAAAAATGTAATTCAAGTCAATAAAAGCAGTGCTCAGGGGACAGGTGTTCCAGGTTGAGCCCCGAGCACTGGATGTGATCACATTTTATCTTCTTAGGCCGGGAGACTACCTTGTACAATGGGATGGCTTGACACGCAACCAAGTGTAATTAGCCAGTTATCACTGGGAGCGTTTCCATTACAGTTTTTTGCAAAATTAAAGCGATATTTCTGAAATTTCGACGAAGTACAATTGAGATAAGCCGGTGTTTCCATTGAATGGTGTTTAGCGCATAAGCAGTAATTCACGTAAAATCTCGTCCCACGAGACTCCTCTCTGAGGTAGATGGAGATGCAAAACATTTTATGTTTTAGAGCATGTCGCTGTTGTTTGTTATCAAAGATGACGGTTATATTTTTCTGTTTAGTTGTAAAAAGATTCCCGTCTCCAACTCCGTTCATACATGCCGAGCCATCTTTACTGTAAACAAACGGGTCACGTGACGCCCCCACGTCACGTCCAGTGAAGAGAAAATGCAGAAAAGGTTTTTCCATTACACTTTTTCGAAATCCTTCTAGATCGATACGTCTGAAAAACCACCTCCTGGGAGCGTAAAAACTTTTTTCGATATTTGAGAGTTTTTTCGAAGTGTAGGTGTTTCCATTACCAGATTTTTATTGCGATATTTAGGTTTCGCACAATTCTAGGGGTAATGAAAACACACCTACTGACATGCATGCCAGCCCCTGCGATAAATCGGGATGTGCCGTTCAATGTGTGTGAATGTTGAATTGAGGCATGTATCTAATGCATCAGACCTGACTGATAACAAATTGAGGATTCATAGTTACATCTGGTTCTTGCCTATGTCCCTCTATGTATATCAACTGATGATGTCACTATATGTATATCAACTTATGACTCTTAGTTACATCTGGTTCTCGCTTATCTGTCACTCTATGTGCTGGGCGAGTTCTAGCTGAAGGACACACTGAGACAGAGCAGAGCTAAAACAGTTCAGAGTATAACCAAGTATTACACTTGCATGCTGTGACTCCAGGTGGTGATATAGCTTCTTTCAGCTTGGAAGTATTCAGCTTGTTCCAAATGACCCATTAGACCATGGACTAAAGCACCGATTAGTTTTAGAGCCAACAAACTGGTACCGTGTCAAGCAAGGACAACTGTTTATGTGCCGTATGCTTCACTGTTTGTGATTACAGCGGTTTTTGGTTACTGGTTCACTTTTCATTTTGTGGACCTGTTTCTTCTGTTATTTGCAGGACAAAGCCTGGGATAGGACATATAGACTATATTATGGAGCATGTGCAGTCACAGCAATAAATGCTGTATATCCAACCACTGAAACTATGACAATAACAGACATGTTCTAGATGTTCTATTTCTACATTCTGCATGTGTAGTTCACAGCAACGTTCCCACAGCAGAGTTAGAGGATGACATTTGGAGTGTAGGTTGAATTTTTGTTTGGACTTTTACACAAATAGCTGTGCAACTCTGTCCTCACTTGTGTCGTGTGTTTCCAAAGTATCATTTTTATCTGGTGTGGTGATCCGCACCTGATTCAGTCACACAGCTGCAGCTGCTCTCTTTTCTTTTCATCTTTTTCTTTTGTCTGGCGTGTTGTATTTTGTCCTTGCTGGATATGTGGAAACTGCTAGATTATTTCGATTTACAGATCTGGTGGAATATCAGACAGTGCAACTAGTGTGGAGGGCTAAAAATACTGCATTACCAGGAAACCCTTACTAATTGTTTTATGATGAAAAGGGGGCCTGTAAATGAAAGGGAAATCCCATTTCTAAATCTGGAGTCCATACAACCAGGAAATGGATTTTGCATTTCTGTGTGCGGAGTAAAACTATGTAAAAAAAATGTCATGGTTTATGGGTTTTAAGTCAGCTTTATCTCTGTTCCTTAGTTCTGTTGTCTTTGAGTCTTGTGTTTTGCTTTCTTGTTTTATTTTGTTCTCTTTATTTCCTGTTCAGTGCACACCAGGGGCCCGTTCCAGAAAGCAGGTTATGAAGAAACTCTGAGTATGTTGGGGTAAAATCTGGGTTTTCTGTTTCTAGTAAGAGAGGTAAGTCTTGCCCCAGAGTCTGTTACCATGGTAACTGACTCCATGAAGTAAACCTACTTGCTGGCAGGTTTACCATAAAGTAACCCTGAGTTTCTACCAGTCTCCTCCCACCTGAAGCAACTTTCAGACATGGGGTGTCTGTACTAATGCGATTCCAGAGATTTAGAAACTGAATCAATACACAATAATTTATGTTGGGAGGACTTTTCAGAACTCAAACAAACATGTTATTTCCTGATCAATATCTCACGAAACAGCACTGTTTTGCAGTCACTCTGATTCTCCAGCCCTACATATCCAACATGGCGGCAGGTGTGAGAAATGACGTCACAGCAAGATTTGTGCCTCGCATCGTGATACTTTAAAAATGTTTTAAAAAACAACAGTATTTCCTGTCATGGGAAAAGTCTTCACACATGTCTGAAATCATAATTCAATAAATGTGTGATTGAGATCTACTGTCGGGGTCTCTGGATTCAAGCAGACGGTGTCCTCACTATTTACAGCTTACTTTATTTCAGTTGCCTCCATGTGTGTTTTTTACCCTTAGGTTTGAACCTACATACATAAAACTAAGATTCTGTTCTATCCACCAATATCTTAACCCTTATTGCTCCAGTTTTCCATGCTTTTTCTCTCTCCTTAGCAGAAGTGTTCTTTTTTTTAACAGAATACCTGCTTGTTTTGCCCATATGCTTCAATAAGAACCTCTCTCTCCAGTTGAGTGAAATGACTGGTTTTTCTTTCAGCAGTTGCCATGATTCCCATTATTGTGGTTCCCAACTCTGGGTAAAGATACTCAGAGTTGATTGAACCAACTCAAAGTAGCTGAAAAAAAGATGGTCGGGGGAAATTCTTTAAGACTGAGGAAAAGACAAGTGCTCTGCAATGAGAAACCAACCGAACTGACACTCAGCTGTGATGTGGATCTGCAGAAGGCTACAAATGTAGCCCACAGATGATTTTACAGAACTTTAGATACTTCATCTAATGCAAATGTATCCTGATGTTCAGAGACTATATCCTGTTAGTAATTGAGGATGTATAAAACATTATCAAGAGTAATGATTAAATTATTTGAAAATATCTGTGCCATTACACATATGTGTTAGTTTGTCAAAGCAATAATAAAGAGAGGGGAAAAACTGCTTCAGCACTGAATATAAATTATTTGGTATCAAAAACAGCATCTCAGAAGGACACAAAAGTTTAGTAATGGCTCATAAACTGAGGAAATGAGTCTTTAAATGTATTCTAAATTTCTTTGATTTGCATGTTTTATTTTTAGATGTGGACATGAAATGTATTTTCATCCTTTTATGCCAGGCAACAGTACTTGCGTGCCATCTGAGCATTAAGTTGACCAACAGGCGGTCTCACACTGGACAGCCCACCCTTCTTTTTTCTCACCTCACATAATCCTCAACGTCAGTGCATGAGCTCACTGTGCATTTCTCACCTCCTTGTGTGATCATTAGCACTTATCATGCCTCGCTGCTTTTCGAGCTTTTACCTGTTTTTCAGCACATCTCTCACTAAATATTCCTGATTCTGCTCCAAATGTTCTCACTCAGTCCAGCCTTCCTTGAAAAGCTGGCTAAATCATGAAGTTTCAGCTCTTGATAACACTTGAAAACCTCGAAACAATAGGAGAACGGAGTAGGATCAGGGATTTGTTTGTGTGGATGAGACGAAACCAAGTAAAGAACACTTCTCAGTCCTGTTTTTTCACCATTACACATTTAGCCAGTCTGTTGTTTGATTGTTGGAGCTTCTCTCAAGGCAGAAAAGAAACAGATTAAATCGCCTGAAAAGTCTTTTTTTAAGGCTTAACCTTTGGCTTGCATCTTCTAAGATGCAGAGATTAAACTTTCGCCAAATGGAGAAACTTTTAAATCCAGGTTAAAAACATTTCTGTTCTCATGCATCTATGCATGAAACCTGCATGGTAACTTTTAACCTCTCTTGCTTTAAATCTGTTTAATGATTGTTTTTGTGTGTTTAAATGATTTTATTGTAATTCT
>JBBBVU010000013.1:29567952-29578409 GCA_037177055.1 Atherinosoma microstoma
TATATCGTACTTTTAAGTGCTTTATATCCCTAGAATATTTACATAGAAACAAAAAGGCTATGGACCATTGAAAGTCTAAAAAATATACAAATTCAAATTCAGATGTTTTTCTTTATCATGAAACTGGGTTGGGGTTGCTAAATGAACAGATAAAGACACTGAACCAAAACACTAGTAGCAGTAATAGTTATTTGAACTATACCCATTTTTTGTTTTTAGATAGCCCCCCCTAAAAAAAAAAAAAAAAAAAAACTATGCTATACTTATATAAACTAAGCTTAAAACTTATGATGATTTGCTAAAAACAAAGAAGAAGCTATGCTAAGCCTGCTGAAGATCTGTGGTAAAAACAAGCAGCTTGCTATGCTAAAACTACTGACTAGCTGTGATGAAAACCAATTGTAAAACTTTTTAAAATACAAAAAAACCTACAGAAGAAAATCTTCTCTCTCTCTCTCTTATAACCACTATATAAGAAATATCTCGCAGTCAGACGTAGAAGAACGTTAAGATAGAAATACTTTCCTAGGATCTGATGCAGTTCCATGTTTTCCCTTTTGGTGCTGAGTTTCCAGTTGTAGCGAGTCTAACGAACTGTTAGGTGTGCATTTATCCGGAAGATAAATGTTAAAAAGGACCTGGACAAGAGCCACACTTTTATACAAGTTGTGTTAAAGTAAAATTAATATTTTGGGAACACAACAAATATGAGAAACCGTGTTGGATGTTTCCACTCACAGTAGTAGAAGTTGAATTGTAATAAAACTACATCAGTAATTGTTTATTAATCACATCACAGCCATATGAATCTTAATTGAATTGTGATGCGACTTAAACTTCCCTCCCCCTACTTGATGTTGCACTGAATTATTTTAACTGCATGTCTTCTTACACCAACAGCACAGATTCATAGATTTTAGATGCACTTCAACTGATCACACTCCGCTCATGATTTTATTGACAAATGTATGAATTTCCTCTTGACAGACAAACACATCCATCTTTTCATGGTTTTAACCAGTGGTGCTAGATATGTAGATGCATTAGTCTTGAGTCTATACATCTGCATATCTGTATAGGGGTACATTACCCCGTCACCATGGAGTAACAGGGTTTCCGCTATTGTGGCTCACCGCCACAGCAAAACAAAAGCCGCCATGCCTTCAGAGTTATGTTTTTTTTAGATGTTGCAAATGTAAATTATATTGTTTGAATGGATCCATATGAATATGAAGTCTATATTTATGGACATTTACGGACCATAATAAGAGTGTGAAATTGTATTCAGGAAATGGGACACTGCTCTGAAAATAATTACATTTAAAAAAACAAACACTGGAGTCTCAACTTCTTGTCCAGATGTACTGCGGTTCACTCGAGAGTGGCGGCAGCAAAGAGGGGACAGTATGGGAAGGTGGCCACAGGTGGCCCCTGATGCTGAGTAGCATTCATGCAGCCAGATGGTCCCCCTGCAGCCTGGTCCTCGGGTCTGTCTTCACCCTGAGTCATTACAGAAAACTACGCGACATCGTTCTGTTTATCGAAACGTAACTGTAACGTCATCTGAAACTGCACTTGAAGGCAAAACTTTGTCATTCATGTTAAATGTTACTGTTGCTAACACTTTGTTATTAACATTGACGTTAACCCCCTCGGTCCCACCGGAAACGGTGCGGAATTACCAGGATTTTCAGCCTCCCCTGGAGCACCCCCCCCCCCAATCCCAACATCTATTCATTTAATCACCTCACTAAATGACCCGTCGATTTTAATATAAGACACTCAGCCAAGGTTTCTGACTCTGCACTTCACAGAAATGCTCATTTTTTTTATTCTACCTTCAGTTCAGATCTGTAGTGATGAATATATCTTAGTGGTATTTTGTATAGCCTACATTAAATGCTCGGCTAAGATGGGCATTAAGACAGTTTCTAAATGTGCATATTCAATAACACAAATGAAATCATGAAGCCTTGCTGGTCCCTGACTTCCTAAAACTACATGAATTTTCATTTAAACAAGTTTTGATATTTATATAAATAATAAAGAATTCTACATGTGGCTGAAATATGTAGAAATGTCTATTCTTTACATAAATATTAAACCATGTTTACAGCATTTAATGTTTACAAAACACCACAAAGGTATATTCGTCACTACAGATTTGAACTGAAGGTAGATTAAAAAATGACCATTTCTGTGCGGTGCAGAAGTAGGCTATCTGATCAACAGGTCATTTAATGAGGTGGTTTAAAAGAATAGATGTAGTATAGGGAGGGGGGACTACAGGGGGCCGGGGGGTGAGAGCTCTTCTTTCGCAAATCTCTCAGCCTGGCTGCAAACTGTGCCATTAGACGGCTACGTTCTATTGTTCTTAAATAATTTATTTCTAAAAATTTTTCATTCATTCTTTTTCTTTACCGCTAAGTCCAATTCACTAAAGCCTATCCCAGCAATTACCAGGCAAGAGGCAGGGTGTACCTTGGACAGGTTGCCAGGTCCAGCACAGCGAGACAGACACTAGCTCCTAAAGAGAATTTAGAGTGACCAATTAACCTAACATGCATGTCTTTGGACTGTGGGAGGAAGCCGGAGTACCCGGAGAGAACCCACTCATACACAGGGGAACATGCAAACTCCACACAAAAAGGCCACTGTTCGAACCCCTCCCCAGCCGAGGCTCGAACCAGCGACTTTGCTGTGAGGCTGCAGTGCTAACCATCACACCACCCTGCATAATATAATTAACACCTGCACGCTAATGAAAAGAAAAGCATCATTTTGTGTCCTCATACCACCGTCTCTGCTGTCTGACAGGCTGAGGAGCAGTTACGTATCGTGGAAGAGCAGAGGAAGATCCATGAGGAGCGCATGAAGCTGGAACAGGACCGTCAGAGGCAGCAGAAGGAGGAGCAGAAAATCATCCTGGGAAAGGGAAAGTCCAGACCCAAGCTGTCTTTCTCCCTAAAGGCTACTGAATAAGACTGCTCCCCCTTCATCATGTCACGCCCTGCCTTCATCCAGCTCTCCTCATAACCCCAGTCCTCGTTGTTCTCTTTGGAGTGATCGCTTCATTTTGGAAGTGCTAAAAGAAAGCTTGGGAAAGGGGCCGAACTCCCTGCGTTAACCTGCTTGTCCCTGTGGAGGTCCGTCTGGTCTGAAAGAGGAAGAAACTTTTACCCCTGAAGAACTTGACTGCTCGCTCTAATCCTCCCTCCACACTCTGGTTTTTGTTTTTTAATTTTAGGGAACTTAGAAAGGATTACATGTTTGTTGGCCGTAAGTCTTAACTCTGTAACGCTGACCAGCAGTGCTCCTGTTGTCTTTGGATGTCCTGATGCAGACGGGACTCTGTAAAACTGCAGCCTGGGAGTCGGCCGCTGGTTTTCCTGCTCTCTCTCTTTAAGTAAAAGCGGCCGATGCAGTGGGAATGAATAACAGCAGAGCCTTGAAAAGCACAGTTGACTCCCCATTGGCTGACAGGTTTGTGTCTAGTATATTCCTCACATCCTACAGTCATGTCCCGTGTTTCCCAGAAAGTATCCGGCTCCTCGTCCTGCTGCTTCCCACTGTCAGTCATCTGTGGGAATATTTCAGGTTTCCTCAAAGGAAACGGCCTACACTAGAACAGGTGAACTTGGCCTCGACTCCCAGGCTGCCTGTGATTGAACCACACACCTACAGCAGGACATGTGATGAAGGGGATTGTGGGTAATGGAGGAGAGAAAACAGTTACTGTATAATGAGTTGTTAGAGTTCAGATTGTCTCCTGATTGTCCACAACAGAAAAGGTGTCAGTAATGACTTGAGCTGTGTTGTCTCCCACTCTGACATCCTGTCCATGTCCTGTCCACATCTGTCCCTCAACTATCCCTCATCTGTTCCTCATCTGTCCCTCTGTCATGTTGTAAATTCACTTGGTAAAGGCTCCATTCATAGAGGATGCACAAGTTCAGGTAAGACAAGGTTTGGGGTCAGTGTGTGCGTGTGTGTTGGTGTGTGCACGTATGTTGGTGTGTGTGTGTGTTTGTGTGCATGTGACAGACAGAGACTGACCTCAGGTGGGTATAATACATTTATTTTGTGGAATCTTGAATTTCTCATGTGATTATGTTTTTTGTTTTTTTTTGTCCTCAATTGTCAACAGATCAATAAATCCATTGAATGCCTGAACTGGTGTGATGTCAGTCTCTGCAGGTGGTCCATCAAATGGTCCATTGGGTGGTCCATCCGATGATCACCGGGGCCCAATATTTCAAAACTTTGAATCCAGATCAAAATTATCTGGATTTCCAAATCCCTGGATTCAGATCCATGGATCTGAGATTGATATCTGGGTATTTCAAAACTTTATTGGATTGGATCAAAATGATCTTGTTAGATGGAGTTTTACAAATCTGTCCCTCCCACTGGATCATAGACAGGAAACAGGAAATGATGACAGAAAAGAACTTGTCTTGCACTTGTCTGATCAATGTTATTATGTATAAGTCAACGCTGATGCTGTACCTCTCGCTGCAAACGGCAGAAACCGGGCTGTAGGTCAAGTTTTTAACTCAAAAGTGTGTTCAGCTACAGGAGAAGCTAGTTAAGAAACGTGTGTGTGTGTGAATACTTTTACCATTTCCATACCAATAAACAGATATTCACTTATTTCAATGTACTAGACACAAGTCAAGAAACCTCATCAAGAAAAGTGTTTTGTTATTTTGTAGCATACTCCAAATGATTGTAAATAGATTCAACACTTGGTAAAGGCATCGTTTTTATTCATTAATTTGGTAAATACTCAAACGTTCCATCATTAATGTGAACAGTGTTGCAATAAGGCCGACAGTTTTTTTTTTTTAGCCCAGCATTAAAACTGGGCACAAACAGAAATGATTTGTAAAATATATCACATTTTTGGAGCAAGTGTATGAAACAATACTCAAAATTTAGAACTTTGCATGGATTTGTCTGTATCAGCGGTCATTTCATTCTGTTTTACAATTAAATTTATTTTACAATTATGGATGGGATTAAAAATAAAGTCTTAATTTTTGTACAGTGGGTTGCTGGAACATAAAATGTTGTGCATGGGTGGAATTTAAAAACCTTGGTTACTTCTAAAAAGCGGCTTCAAGCAAGATAATTTACTTAAGGGAAATAAGTACGCCCATGTTGCGTTTTTGTAGAGAATTTGGCACTGTCGAGATGTGTATAAAACATTTTATGTTTCGAAAATATTGCGTAATCATGATATTATTTGCCCAATATGAACAGAGTTGTTTTATTGAAAAGATTCAGGGTGAAATATATGTAGTTAGTGACTGCAATTGTGAATTTATTTTACACACAAGATCCACCTTAAATCCACCTCTGACGTGGATTTATTTTAATCCCTGTTTTGAATTGTCCAGATTTGGGTCTAAAATTGTGAAATACCCAAAACAGCAAAAAATCTGGATCAAAGGTAGGATTGGATTTACAAATCTGGATTGAAATACCCAATTTCTGATACGATTTGGAAACAATCCAATCCACCTGGATTAATCCTGGTGGATTATGTTTGAAATACTGGGGCCAGGGCCTGTTTTCAAAACTTTGAATCCAGATAAAAATTATCTGGATTTCCAAATCCCTGGAAAAACTTTGGTGGATTGGCTCAAAATGATCCTGATCCTGTCAGATGCACATTTATAAATTCCTTTCTCCCACTGGATCATACACAGGAAATGATGACAGAAAAGAACTTGTCTGATTAATATTAAGTCAGTGTAAATACTTTTACCATTTCCATACCAATAAACAGTTAATTAATTTAATGCACTAAACACAAGTCAAGAAAGCTCATTAATAAGAGTGGTTTTTTTTTAACTTTTTTGTAGCATACTAGAAAATGATTGTGTAAATGGATTCAACACTTGCTAAAGGCATCATTTTAATTCATTAATTGGTAAAAACTTAAATGTTACATCGTTAATGTTGTGAACAAGCTTGCAAAGTTGGGTGAATTCACAGATGTGATTTTGGACAGTGGAGGAGAAAGTTCAAAGGCCTTAAATGGTGTTGTGTCTGCTGAAATTGGTGAGTCAATTGACTCCACAGAGCCACTGAATTTAACAACTGCAGAGGTGACCATAACCCTGACACCTCTTAAGCGTCAATTTGAGGAGGCCTCCACCAGTCAGAGCCACACCCAGGACCCCAGCCAAGGCCTCAGTTGGGAATCTCAAGACCAACCAACCCCAGTCGCTCCACGCTGTGGCTGCAAGATGTGCAGAAATGAAGTTCTGGAGTACAAGAAGAGAGTAGAAATTCAGCACAGACTGAACTCACTCAGCTCAAGTAAGAAGAGGTGAAACTAAAGATTAAGTTGCTTGAGAAGCAGTTAAACCAATAATTTATGTGGAACTGAAACATGGTTATCAGCTAATTGTGTTTTATTTAAGGTAAAAATTCATCAGATCATTGAGTGTCAAGATGTTTACTTTGTGTCAAAAATGATATAGGGAACTTTGTATGGATTTATCTGTATCAACCATTACATTCTGTGCTATGTGAATATTTTGTTTATTTTATAATTATGCATGGCAATTACAAGCAAAGTCTTAATGTGTGTACAGTAAGATCGCTGGAACATAAAATGTGGTGGATGGGTGCAATTTAAAAAGCTTGGTTACACACTTCAAATCTTTAAGATGGAAAAAGTAGTTTCAAGCAACGATAATTTACTCAATTGATACCTATGATGTACCTTAATGCAGTTTTGTAATGAATTTCATGATATTATTTACTTAATATGAACGGAATTGTTTCAGAGTGAAATAAGTGGAGTTAGTGATGGCAATTTTGAAAATATGGATCAAAGGAAGGGTTGGATTTTCAAATCTGGACTTAAATCTTCAGGATGAAACCTGGATTGAAATACCCAATTTCGGATCGGATTTGGAAAAAATCCAATCCACCACGAAAAACCCTGGTGGATTATGTTTGAAAAACTGGGCCCAGGGGCCGGTTGTTCAAAAGACTTAACCCAGGTAAAAGTTATCCTGATTGGATCAAATCTTGAAAACGGGCTGTTCAAAAGAAAAATGGATTCTGTAATCCGATTACATCACGTAATTCAATCTCACATTTTATCTGGATCAAACCTTCAGCTTGTATTAAAACTTTGAGGTAGGATTGGGATAAATTTGATCCAAAGAAGCTGGATTATCCTGATCCCAGGAGAAGTATGGATTCAGTGTGGATTTCTGGAGCAAAATATAATAAAACTGATGAAAAATGCATCTGTATCATGTAGTGTTTATATACACATTCAGTTTTAATTAGCAATTGGTTTGTTCAGCATTTACAAAGATGAAACAGACAGCATCTTACTGTTAAACTTGTACAGTTAAGTGAACAAATAGTACACAAGAAGTAATTAAATAATCTTCCAAATAATTCAATAACAAAATTTAACTTTCATGTCTCACTAATAATAATCATAGTGACATAGTTAAAAATAATTTTAAACAATAGCATCTCTTTTCACGCCCCCGGTCAGTCCCTCATCCTTGAGGCATTGCAGGGGGATTTTTCTGGCTCCTCAATAAGTTCAGGTGCATCATGAACATTGTAGATGTGTGGATTTAATGACTTATTGTGATGGTGAGGAAGGGCCTCCAGTTCCTCCGAGAGAAGAGGAAACATTTATTCTGGATCTGAGCCGTGTTGTTGAGGAGGAAAGTGGATCCTCACTGGGAGAACCAGCTGTCAGTTCCACAAGACCTCAGAGAAGAGGCTGACCCGACATCATGATGATGCCAACAAGAGAAGCTGAATGAGCAGAAGTCCAGATTCGTCTAGCAGAGAAACTCTGCTAAACTCTTACTAAACTGCAGAGAACCAATTAGCTTCAGAATGCTGGTGCCACTGGGAACAGAGAGTTTTGAATTAATTTTTATTTTCTGTCAGACATTTACCATTTGTTGTATTTACAGAACTTACAAGTTATGAATGTATTTGTGAAAAATAGCTTAATTTCAATGGGTTAGATGACTGTTTTGAGTTGTCTATCTTTTGAAATAAAATCTTATGAACCCATAATATTAGTTTGTTATTCTTCATATTTGTTCCCTTTAGAGCACTTCTTATCCGGATTTGGTAATCCTTAAAAGTCTGTAACTGGATCAGAGTAATCCAATCCGAAATTGCTTTGAACAACCAGGACAAAAGTAAGACAGATTACGTGATCATCAATGGTAAAAAAAAAATTGGATTCCTAAATCCAGATAACTTTTATCTGGATTGAATCTTTTGAACAACCGGGCCCAGATGTTCATCAGAGGTGAAATGGTAAAGGTGGTGTTACTTCAAAATAACATTACTCAAGTAAAAATAAAGTGTAGATGTCCTAAAAATGACTTCAGTAAAAAGTTTCACATGAAAGACTTGAAAAGAAAAAATCTCATTTCTTCAAAGTGGTTCAGTAGAAGAAGAGGACTTTCATTTTCTCTGCGACTATTACGTCTATATATGTCTTCATTTTGTTGGGCCGAACCTTCTTATTTAAAATCAGTCTATGAGGCTGCAGTTGATTAGACCATTAAAATACACATCATCACACATTCAGCTCCATCTGCTAAAGTTAGCTTAGTCTTATTTGTGCTGATTAATGGTTTAAATCAGAGCCCACAAACAAAACTATTGTGGTTGGCAAAACATTGGCTACATTTATTAATCTCTAGCTTATATGTTTATTTATGATAACAATTCTACAACTAAATAAATAAGTTAAACATTGATATATTTTCCAATCGGCCTCTGACATTACATACCTGGAGTCGATTGTGGGTTATCAAAACAATTGTGATCATTCATAATCTGATAGTTGGTAGCTAAAACTAATTCATTTCTCCATAAAAAAAAATGTATAGTGGCCTGATTAGCTTATGCAACCGATCAATTAATTTATCTATCCATCCATCTTCTACCACTTATCTGGGTTTGGTCGCAGGGGCACCAGCCTAAGCTGAGAAACCAATGCTTCCCTCTCTTCGGGCACTTCTTCCAGCTAGTCTGGGAGAATCCTGAGACATTCCCTGGCCGGCTGAGAGATGTCCCTCCAGCGTATCCTGGATCGTCCCTAGGGCCTCCTCCTGGTTGGCCTGAAACACCTCACCAGGGAGGCCTCCAGGCATCCTGACCAGATGCCAAAGCCACCTTATCTGACTCCTCTGGATGTGGAGGAGCAGTAGTTCTACTCTGATCTCCTCCTATGATCAAGCTTCTAAGTCTGTCTTTTAGGAGGAGTCCAGACACCCTGAGTTTCAGCTACTTATATTCATGATCTCATTCTTTCGGACACTACTAACAGCTGGTAACCATAGGTGAGGGTAGGTATGTAGATCAACTGGTAAACTGACAGCTTCTCCTTTCAACTCAGCTCCTTTTTCAGCATGACAGACCGATGCAGAGTCCACATCACTGCAAATGCTATCCACCTTTAGATCTATCCACCTTTAGATCTCCTGCTCCATCCTCCCCTCGCTCCTGAACAAGACCTGCCACCTGCCCCCACCCATACTCACCACATTCTACAGAAGCACCATAGAGAGCATCCTGACATATTGTATCTCTGTGTGGTGTGGAGGCTGCAGTGCTTCTGACTGGAAGAGTGTGAGGAGAGTGGTGAGGACAGCAGAAAAAATCTTTGGGACTTCTCTCCCCTCCATCCAGGATATTGCACAGAAGCGCTGCTTATCCCGAGCTGAAAACATCAGCAGGGACCCCTCACACCTTCATTATTGACTGCTTTTCCCTGTTGGCCTCTGCCAAGAGGTTCCTCAGCATTCGGTGCAGGACGAGCAGGTTCTGTAATAGCTTTGTCCCACAGGCTATCAGATTGCTGAACCACAAACTGATTTTTTAAATGCATATCTGACTTGCACATTTGCACATCTTGGATTGTACGGGTCTTTATATTTGTATGTGTACAGTATTCTAAAATTGCACAGTTTTTATTTTTATGTTTTTATTTTTTATTTTTTTATTTATTAGCATATTTCACATATTTTTAACATGGTTGCTGAGCCAAGGCAACAAAATTTTGTTCGGTATACACTGTGTGTATATTGAATGACAATAAAGCCTGCCTAAGTCTATATTTCACAATGTACAGCACATTGGTAACCCTGTGTTTTCAAAATGTGCTACGTAAATAAAGTGGATTGGATTGAATATGCAAGGAACAAAACAAGACATAGAGAATGTGATGTCTGACTTGCATTTAAGCTGTTTGTTGTCAACATGAAATGTCACTTGTGAGCTCATCTCACCCCTACATCCTCCAAAGCCTCTAGCATGCTCAGGATGGGATCAGATTGGATCGAAGTCAAGATTTTATGTAACCTGTTGGTTTCCTTAGCTAGGCTATTTGTTATTAATTGGCTTGTATGAATACTGACTGATGACACCAGATTGTCTGT
>JBBBVU010000013.1:29597198-29613150 GCA_037177055.1 Atherinosoma microstoma
CAGAGTTTGAAAGGTGTCAATCATCCCTCCCCACGCTCCAGCCCCCCTCTCCGCGCCTCCTCGTTGCCCATTTCTGGCTTTTCCAGTAGTCACGAGACTCGTTACGTTGCTAAGATGGCGACGGTTGGAACCTCTCAATGAGCTTCTTTTCAGCTCTTCACAAACCTCCCGGATGGTCTGTCCATTCATTTACAGTCATTGATTGAAACACATATTTCCAATTTGAATGCTGAAAGTCTAGCTTAGATGCACACAGATGCAGAATTTTACTTATCCACAAGAGTATTAGTAGCATTGATGCTCTCCATCCTGAGAAGACATTTAAGACACGATTCATAATCCATAATAACTTTGAATTTAGTGTAAGTAAACACAGTTATTCTACGAGATATGCTGCTGTTGGGAATCTAACTTTATCAGAAGTAAAAGCAAACGCCATTAAACAAACAGAGGAATGTACCAATGGAAATTGCTAACAACATATATGCCTTAATTCAGCTTAAATGATCACTAAAGAAGTATTTACTGAAACAAGTATTAAATGATTATGATATAAATGCTTAAACTAGGTACTGTATCTGATATTATTGACATTGTGAAAATTTGTAAATTATAATCAATGGGTTAAAGATATAGGGACTATTGTGATTATAATATCGATGAGTGGTGATGTAGTTTATCATTTATGTCCAAATTTGTATTAAATGTTGATTTTGTTGTTGTTGCTGTTGTATTGATACAGCAATGATGATTCATTTTATGAATTTCAAATGTTGATAGGGTTATTGTTGGGTTTGGTGGACCCTGTCAACATATATCAGACATCACTACGTTGTCATTGGTTATGAATGATTAAGATTGATACTGTTGTTTTACCAACTCATTTAAACAAAAGAAAATAAAAAGAGATGGATGTGGAATCAAAAAAGTATTCTGAAATAAATGTAATCTGTCTTTTAAAATGTATATTAGTTATATTATTGTCATATTTATTATATATGTTTGCTGTTTATTTGTATACATATTTTTATTTATTTCAGAACATTTGTTCAAATTAATTGAAGTATTTATTTACATACTTAATATTGATTGAAATGAAATGATTAATTTGCCCACATGGATGATTACAGGCATGTTTAAATATAAAAAGTAATATCTGTGAAAACAGCTGGTTTATATGATAAAGGAAAAATTTTCTGAATTCTGGTTGGTTGATGAAATAACCAATAATTTCCTCCAGTGTCTGTTTCATTGTTTCCTGTAACTGACATGTATATTGATCAGATCTTCCTCTTGTTAATATTTATCAAGTCAAACATGACTGCAGACAGAGGATAAAATCTAGAGATGGTATGAAGTATTTCAGACCACAGCAGACTCCTCCTCCTCGCTGGTTCCAGGCTTCATAGAAAAACAAAATAAAACATTTAACCAGGAAGATGATCATGATTTTAAAAAAGTGAAGCAAACTGTTAACATCCCTACGTCTCATCTGTGTTTTTCAGGTCCCTCAGACCCGATTTCACCCAAAGACAACCCCACCAGAGTACCCTATCCCCCCAAAAACCCAGATGGCAAGGACACCTACAACCCTAACGAATCACTGGAGAAACCAGGTGAGATCATCTCTGCACAGCCTCCAGGGACTGGGGAAATGGACTGGAAGATTTATTACAAGTATTTGGCATTTGGTCTTGCAACGGTTCAGCCAGCTAAGAACACATCGTCGTGTTTTTGTGTGTGTGTGTGTGAGGGAAAGAAAGGTCAGCGATTTATCAGCCAGTAATTGAATGTTGTCCATAAAACTGATCGGTATCTCTGGGCCCTCAAGGACTTCTAAGGAATCTCCAGACTGGTCCTATTCCAGCTTTAACCACCACTTTAGTAACATTTTCGGAAAACGATCTCATCTCTGCCTGCCATCTTTTTCTAAGCTTTCCCTGACAGAGAATCCCATTTGTCCTGAAGCAAACTGAATTTGTTCAGCTCCCCGACTGTAGTTAAAAATCTTCATCATGTTTAGAGCAAAGAAAAAGAAACGAGCTGACCTACATAAACCATCCTCCAGGTCTTTTCGTGTATCCCGGCTCATCAAGGGTGTGGCATTAACGTTTTTTGTCCAACGTTAAGCCCCCATCATTATCATCGTCCCACCCCGCTGGCAGCTCTTCAGACATCAGCATTTCCCTTTCAGTTTTTTCCCAGGATGTTTTTATGTCTCCTCCCTGCATCCCGGTTGCTAACAGAGCATATGGACCTGTGAGTGCCATGAGTGGAGCGTCTGAGCCTCAGCATAATCCTCTTGTAAAACAACGGAAGGGTCCTTGGTTTGGGCAGCATGCCATTTCATATCCAGCCCTTTTCCTACCACAGTGAAAGCTCTTTTAGGCCCTCAGGGAAGCAGCGGCAGACAGGGAGACACAGTAATCCTCCCTGCTCAGAAAACACACTCGCGTCCTGGGAAGAACAGAATACACCCACCCTGAAGTGTTGGATCAGAACCAGAGTGTCCATTGCTGGGAGTCAGTGCACAGCTTGGCTTCCATAATTGATGTGTCATGATGATATCAAACATTTCTTTTTTCTCTCTCCCCTCAGGGGCTGTTAGCCAGAAAATGAAGTTACTTTTTATGTCTTTCAAAATGTAATTTATCTAAGTGCCATTTGCCTGCATCTCTTTAGCCCTTGTATCTCTTTTCGGGCATCGCTCGCCCCCTATTCAAGGTTGATCAGTGACTGAATGCTGATATCCTCAGATTCAATGTGACGGTTTTCTGCAGACGGGTTTCAGCGGCTGTTCCAGTGACCTGTTTTAAGCTTTTATTAAAGGGATACTGTGTAACTTTTGGCCACTAGGGGCGCCAAACAATGTTGCAAAATTAAACAGTCTCTATCCGTGTGTTGGAATTGTGTTTGCAGACCACTTTGACCAGCTGACAGCAAAGTAATTTAAATTCAGGAATTCAGGCAAAAACTGCTGATATTACAGTATTACTGCTTCCTTTTGAACAGCGTATGAAAAAAAAGTAAAATATATACTCAGTAAAAAATGTCAATGTAAATCATCCAGCCATACATGTTCGAGCCCGAATCAGACCCCAAAAACGAGGGTGAACTCAGCAACCTTCAGCCAAGAATGCAGCAGAATGTATCTTTTTGGTAATCACTCTGCTTACCAGCCATAGTCCCATATAACGTTGCCGTCTTGTACATACCCCTGTTAATAGTTGTACATGTGGTAAATGTACCACAATGCCAACAGAGGTGGAAAACATATGCTAAGAAATAGATAAGGTACTGATGCTGTTTGCTAACACTTTTTGCTACAGACAACAGCCCGAAAACGGTGTTACGCACAGCTTGTGGCACAGGATCGGAAACGTGGTCCTCGATTGTAGGAACAGACCCATCTTTCACCAAAAGCCTGGTCGCAAATCCCCCATTGTACTGGCCCTTGTTCATCCAGCACAAATGTTGGCGCAACCTTGTGGCTGGCTCCCAAAAATCAAACTCCATCAATTGCTGTCCAGCCGTTGTTTCGTTCAGGAATGTGAACAAATGTATCTTTCCCCTCACAGCCGAAGAAGCATTTCTTGTGACTCTGAAAGCGTTGCGGTAACTGTCTGAAACTGATTGTTTTTTTTAGCGCCATGGAATCTGAATGTAGAGACTAACTGGGAAACTCAAACATGTGATAAAAAACGATGCCACTCACTTGTCTGATGAGTATTCAACACTATAACACTAGAGAAAACTCAGAAAAGTCAAAATAGCATAATATGGTCCCTTTAAACTTAAACTCAACTCATCTGTGTGTGGACTTCATTTTATCAGTCACACAGGATCTGAACAGTCAAAACCTCATGGACCCCTGTGCTCTTTGGGGGACCCCTTGGAGGCTCGGGTTCATCAGGTTGGGAACCACTGATGTAGCCAATCCATTTATCACTATCCAGCTGGTACACCGCCTACCAGGTTTGGCTGGTACCAGGGTTTAGCGAACCAAACCATCCTGTCCTGAACCTTACCGACTGGTGGAAACAGGTCTTAAGCTTGGCAATGATCTTCAAGTGGCATCTCCTCCTCTTCAACTATCCAAAACTAGAATCCAGTTTTTTCTGCCAGTCTGATGAACAAGTACAGACGGATGATCAGGTGTTTCTGTTCTGATGGTCCATGTCCCGCAGAAAGGTCTTCAGCGTGTCTGAGTTTTGAAGCTGACTTCTCTGTTTCTTTCTTCCAGGTCTAGCTCCTCGAGAAAGCGGCGAGAATGGCAATGGAAAGTCCTCCAGTGCCATTGGCTCCGAGGTGGCCATCTTTGTTGGCATCGCCTCAGGCAGCGTCATCTTCATCATCATCATCATCATGCTGGTTCTGCTGCTGCTAAAATATCGACGGCGGCATCGTAAGCACTCGCCACAGCATGCCGCTACGCTGTCTTTGAGCACCCTGGCCACACCCAAACGGAGTGGCGGTGGCGGCAACAACAACGGCTCAGAGCCCAGCGACATCATCATCCCACTCAGGACTGCTGACAGCGTCTTCTGCCCTCATTACGAGAAGGTGAGCGGCGACTATGGACACCCGGTCTACATAGTCCAGGAAATGCCTCCTCAGAGCCCGGCCAACATTTACTACAAAGTCTGAGACGGAGCGCTGACATGCAGGAACTGGATCCATCCTTGAACAGAGCAGAGTTTAGCTTGGGAACGTGTCCCCAGCACACCCTCCAACCAACTCTCTCGCTCTTTATATATCTGTCTCTGTCGACCCCCCCTTATTTCCTCTGATGTTTAGTCACTATATTCTTTCCGCTCTCAAAGGTTTGCTGATACCTTGTAGTTGTGGTTTGGTTTCAGTCCAAGCAGACGGGACGAGCAGAGGGCCGGAGAGAAGGCTGCGGCCGTCCCCACTGCTGCTCTCTGGGAAGTAGAGAGGACAGCCTCTTCTTTCCCCGCTGTTGCTCCCTGGTTTATTTTGTGCACTGCAGCCAGCATTGTGGGACAAAGGGGGGACTTTTTCTTTTGGATGAACAGATTTATGGATGTGAAGGATTCAGACAGTGAAGAAAGCTTCTTGCTGGCTTCACCTTAAGAGAGACTACTGCTTGAAATGAGAAGGAAAAGAGACACTGGGAACGATGAGGCCAATGGAAGCCGGGTACGGGCTGATCATGACAACTGCCCTCCACCAACTGCTGAGAGAGACTGTGGATTTACCAGCTGAAGGAGTAAGAAGCAGAGAGATTGTTGCACTGACCGTCTCTGAGACTTTTCCTGAGGACTAACGGAGACCACCTTCACCTTTTCACCCATATGTTCACCATCACACACAGAAACAGTCGCCCTGAGCAACAGGAAGTGTTTGGGCTTCTAAGTGTTGATCAGATCATTTCTCCTCATCCTCAGATGCATCACAACTTTTCTCAGATGTTACTTGAAGGTTTGCAGAGAATCATTTCCTGTCCATACCTCCTGTTTCTAACCATATCTTCTGGCCTAGTTCAGGTTCAGACAGTGTATAAACAACTCCAACCCCGTCCCCTCAGAGAGAGCAGGTATGTCCAGGTGGATTGAGGAGAGTGGGGGGGCTTCTTTCTCACAGTACATAGTGCAGCACTTTTACACCCACCCCCCTTTGTTGTGTGGTACCTCCCCTTCTCTCAGCGGTCCACACAGAGAGACACAGTCTGAAGATGGAGAGCAGCTGTTTCCTGTCAGAGCAGTGAGGGCCCGCTTCTTGGGCCCAGATTGAGGGCCATGATATGTTTAGTTCGCCTTATCACTGTTTTTTTTTTACACATCAGGTGAAGAAGAGGCCCAAGAAGGAGGTGATTTTAGCAAAGCTGGTTGAAACTGCTCTAGGTACTGTAATGTTTACCCACAAGGGTCCAGTGATGATAAGGGTACCCAAAGGGCAAAAAATCAGCATGACCGGTGCTCTCCTATTCTGTTTTTTTGTTTGTCTTTAAAAAAAAAAAAGCACAGGGACGTCTCCTTTTGTTGTCACTGTTTCTTAGTCTCCATCAGCATTTCCTTCCTGTCAGCTTTTATTTGACTTTTTTACTAAATAGATGTAAATTTAAAAGGACATTAAAAGACAATAAGAAAAAAATAAGATAAGCAAAAATCTATTTATGATAGACACATAGAGCACAGGTGTTGTCAGACAGTATGGAGGAGGATGAGGAGGAGTAATGTTAATATATAATAGTAAAAGTGCACATTATGCAATCTATGTTCCTGATTATCTTATATCTCTGGACTGGTTTGGTCTGGTTGTTTCACAAGCTGTCTCAGATTCATAGCTGAGTCTTGGGAAGGACGGGTTCAGGTCTGGACTCTGGCTGCAGCAGAGCTTTCTGGTCCTGGGACGGAGGACAGGTTTGGACCTGAACTCTGGCTGCAGCAGAGCGGTCTAGGCCTGGGAAGGCAGATGATGGGTTTGGACATGGAGTGTGGCTGCAGCAGAGCTTTCTGACCCAGTTTTCATTGGTGTAAACCAGTCCAGACTGGGTATGTCAACCCCCCCCAGTAGAGCATCTCCCAAAGGAAAAGTCACATGAAAACAGTTTCCTTAAATATGCCATCCATGTTCTCTGTGCACGTGTGTTTGTGTGTGTGCGTGTGTGTGTGTGTGTGTGTGTGTGTGCATGTTTACTTGACTTCACCTTCACCATTGGCTTAGGATCATGTGACTTAGGCCTCACCCAAAGCATCTATCAGCCCATTGTTGACATTGTCATTGATTCATACAGAACATCAAATTTCACCGAAAAGCCAAGCCTTGTATGATCTGAGGTTTGTGCCTCTGAGAGGCTACAAAATCTGCAAATATGCAATTCTTATTTATTTTTTTAATCAATTCTGAGAAAAAAAAAACCTATGGAAAGTGTTCTTAACCACTGAAAGATGTAACAACAAACCAACCACAAAACTAGCAAAGTATTTCACACCAGTTTGCTGATAGCTTTTATTCCTGCATTATTTCTCCTAATATCTGAACCTTTTTGTTTTGACTGTGTGCCGTAGTAAAGAGGTAAACTGTGAAAAAAAAGCATATGTAACACAGCTCAACAGGAAAATGAAAAAGACAAGGTTTTTTTTTTAGTTACTGTCTGACTGCGGCAGAATATGACAATCTTATTAGTTTCTTTGAATCTGGCGTCCTTTTCTTAGCTGCTGCTCGGTTAAAGCTCTCTCAACGCTGAGCCGGTTTGGACCAACCCGCTCTGAAATGTTGTAGCGATGCTGTGAGAGTCTTAGCACCCAGGCTAGGAGAAGCACCTCAGGCTACTGTAAAATGCCTTGCTCATATGGTCAGCCCTTGGTCACTTGACTCAGTAATTTTGCACCGTACTTCTGTAGGTAAGAAACTGTAAATACATTCATGTTTGTATTGTATATGGATCCTGGGTTGTTACAATAGCCTTATTCACCTTTGTAGGAAAGTAAATGGGAAAGAAAAACAAACAAAAAAACAAGCGATTGCTGATAATATGGAACACACTTCAGTAAAGCAGAGCATACTACTTTTTTGGTAAATAGCTTATGTACATATTGCCCAGAACCCAATAAAAATGTTTTTTATAAACTCTCAAAGATGTTTTGTATAAAATTTGAATTTTTTGCAATGTATTTTAGGTAGCGCTCAACGGAAAGCCCATGTCCTCCCCAGTCCCTCCCATTTTGCACTGTTTCCATGGTAATTTGGGTTAAAAAAAAGAAAGAAAAAAAGTTGCCAAACCGACTGCTGCATATTTGTGCCATAAGTGTGTACCATAAATATTTATTAAATTAGTTTTTTTTCTTTTATGCTCTGTTAATGACTTTATTTCAGTCCAGTTTGTAAGTAACAGTATTATATTTGCATCGTTTGTCCTGGTTTTCTTACCCTGGTTTTCTTTAGTCATTACATGATTACCGGGCAGACCTTGCCCTCCTTTCCCCAGTCCTCGCAGTACGAGATGGCCAGGCTGTGAGAAAATAGTTTTAAAATTCAGACATTAAAGTTAAGTTAAACGTGAGGATTAATGACACACATTCCACCAGTCTGTTACAAACTGAAGATGTTTTTCAATAAAATGTTTTTCCTATGGACTTCCTGTCTGCTGTGCTGCTTCCTGTTTCCTCTCAGTCATGCTTTCACTCTCAGATATTATTCATCATCTCAGTCTCTCTTCATAACACTTTGCTAAAAGTGTTTTAATCTCCTCATAACAGATCCCCGTAAAGGGGGCAGCATGATATCCTACGGTCCAGAAGATGATTGCACACACGACGAAGCAGCAATCCTAACATGTAGCAGCAGGAGACGGGAGAAACTCAGCTAAAAGACTCGACCAAACATTGGCATCCAAACCAAACACAGGTCAAAGCCCAAGAAATTATACAAACACAAAGCATAATTTGAAAGCAGTTCACTGTTAGTTAGTTCACTATTTCACTAATTCCTAGGACTACCTACTAATTTCTAGATAAATTGGGCTACTATCTGCTGGTTTTCACTAAAAGCAATGTGGTTTCCTTTAAGGAGGAACAACATTTATATGTTCTACTGTGTTCCAGGTGAATTTACTCTGACACAGTAACACATATCTTAATCTCACATGTCATCTTTCTTTTGAGGCCAAGATTATACACACAGCCCTTGTAGTTGTGAAGATATCCTTCAAGCCACAACATCAGCAGTTTCAGCTCTTTGAGAAGATGGCTTGTTCAGTAGGTGTTCGCTAAAGCTGCTGGCCAATAAGGCTGCTGGGAGTCTAAATAAATCAATCTTCCGTCTAAACTTCTCTCAACCTCTTTATCAAATCTTTTAATAACAGACTGATTCAGGTCCAGAAAACTCAAGGGTGGGACAGACAAGGACATATTAAAGACATATTTCAGCACAAACTATCACTTAGTTTTTTACCCCTCACCCATTATATTTCTTTAACATAGTCAGCATGCAGCCAAACACAGGCGGGGTGGGACAGGAACAACAGCCACCAAAGCAGCTCATCAGTGATTCATTAAAGCTTCCTGCTTAGCCAGAGAGTCTGGAAGAAGTCAGGGTGTCGAGCTTCGGGCGGATTATAGCTGGGACAGACAAGGCACAGAGCTTGCCGGCATTCCCAGCCAAGTCTGGAAGATTCAGACTGTCGGATTCTTGGAATGATCTTTGTATCTGCATCAGGTCAGGTGTTTCCTGATGAAGGTTGAGGAAAGTCTGGATTGGAGATTAAAACTGGATTTGGAGCAACATGTGGGACCTGAGACCAAGTCCTGTTTTTTTTTTTTTCTGGATTTTGCAGCTGTTGGAGTGAGATGAGATGATAACAGAGTGGCAGGACAAAGGAGGGCCTGGGTGGGGTTTGAACCCAAGCCTCCCTGGTGAGTCATGGGCGCTGACCAGTCAGCCAAAGGGACGTCTCTGTGGCCAAGTAGGCAGGGCGCATGATCAGTCGGAGGCATCGTGACAGAACTTCAACTGTCACAACAGAAACCTGCATGATGGATGACGTCCTCCAAAACTGGAGTCCCGCTCCTCAAAAGTAGATTTCCTATTTTCTCTTCACAAATTTGATTTAATAACTTTAAATTCACATGTAATCTGAGTTTTATAAATAGTAAAGATAGTTGGTCTGATTCACATGTGGGCCTAAAATAGATGGATCGCACAACTGAAATAGATTTAAATTTAGGTTTTATTACAATCATGATAACAGTCTTCTGTAGTTTCATGTAGAATATCTTCCAGTTTGACTCGTGGAATATTTTGAATGAACAACTTTTAGTCCTAGTTTCTAAACTCTGGTGAGACTTCGTTCAGAAAACTAAACCATCTCTTCAGCTCAGACACCAAATCTGTTTTGTTCAAGTGACTGTTCGACGTTCCCATTTTATACTTTAGGAAATATGTTTTCCTCTAAGTAAAGTTAAACTGGTCTACCACAACAACCAAACTGGTTTTATCCAAAGGTAACAGTTTGTGTACAAAGTGTATCTGAAGGTCTGAAGACAACTAGTTTAATGCTCAGGGAATAACAATGGGAATAGGAATAAGAATGAGAATTGAAAGTGGTCCTCTTTCCTGTTACTTTGGTTCCTCCAGTTAGGTTGTGTCCTGTAAAAAGCTATTTGTGTGCGTAAAGCTTCAGTTCAGATGGAACAAACACCAACAAGCTCAAAACTACTCATCCTCTTTTCTTTTCACCACCATCCAAAGTATTTCTCCATTTTTTCTGCTATGGAAGTATTAAACATATTAAAGCTGCTGGCTATCATTCATCACCTGTTTATGAGGCTGCAGCTGAAAATAAAAATGCCTTTGTGATGGTAAAGTTCCAGTCCGGACGATTCATCAGAGGGAGAACAAGAAGCTGTCTTAAGGACCAAGATGGTGAGAAGAAGGAAACGAAAACAGAGTTAGTGTCAACTTCCTGCATCTTGCTCACATGCTGATGATGAAGAGGAGAAGGTCCTGGAGGTTTTTTCCATTTAATGTTTCCATTTTATCTTCCTTATCAGTGGAGAGCTGATGAAGCATCGTGGCTTTAATAGTTTTTTTTTTATCATCATTGTCTCCATGTCTGTGATTTAAAGTGCTTCAGAGCTGTGTCAGAACCAGAGAGACAACAGCTGAAAGACTGAGTTGGAAGAAGTCCTGATGGAGGCGGTTCTGAAAGCGCATGTGTTAAGACAACACACTAATCTTTTAGGCCTGAAAAATGAAACACAACATTAATTGAGTTTCGAGTAAATATTACTTTCTGGTGCAACATTAAGTTCATGTGATGTAAGCTGAAAACCAGGTTTAAGTTTTCTTTTGTATGGACAGGAAAACCTCCAGAGTTAATTATTTATGTGGTCTTGTGAATGTAGAACTGAATCCATGTTTTTGCTACGTGTAAACAACCATCCTAAAACTTTTGGAAGATAACCAGATTCCTGCAGGGTGAGATAAAAACACACAGATATTCATCAAAGTGAGGGTTTTACATAAAGAAGCAGTTTGTAGTCCTAAAACTGTTCATATTCCAAATATAACACAATAGTTTCAGTTTGAATATCCATCATCTTAATGTTGTCTGATGACGGAGCTCTGACAGAAAGTTTACAAATGTCTTCCATTTCATCCTGAAATTGATTTGGTAAAGGAAAAAAACAAAAAACAAACATCTACACACAATAACTAATCAGAAAAGCCATTTTTTTAAATATTCAGTTTATCAGAGCAGCGTCTGATTGGACGGATCCATCTCTGGACTGGACTGTTTTTTGTAAACACAATGTGTTTGTGTGGCCCCCATTTGTTTATTGAGCTTCATAAATAAAATGACAGAGATCAACACGAGATAACATGTTTCTGTAAATCTGTTTCCTCAAGGATGCTGAATTCTAGCCTGCTGAAAAGCTGATGGATGAATGTTTGGTATATAAACATGGAGTAAACTCAGCTGAGTCCCAGTTATTGAAGTTGTCTTTATGTTTATGTGTTAACGGAGGTGAGCTGTGGTTCAGTGAACAGAATGGAGCACCTCGACTCGGACTTGCGAGGGCTGGATGGGGGAGCGGCTGAGAGGAAGAGCAGACGACGGCGTGCTGATCTTCTGCTTGGTCCAGGTGAGGAAACCTGCAGGTTTCTGCTGACTATAAAGAGATGAAAGAAGGTGAGAAAGGTGTGAAAGAGGTGAAAAAACCCCCCACCACCTGTGAAGTTATTGTACATTTCACCATCAAAATGATCCCTTCTAGTCTGCACAGACCTGAGCCTTCTCAGCCAAATCATCACTAAAACACACAAACTTCTTAGACATGTAAGATTTCAAAATCCAGATGTGGATATTTAGCCTCTTCGCATATTGGTTGTGCATTATTAGATGAGTTTCCATTAGCCCCAGAATTGTGCAAAGCAGAAATTTTGAAAAACCTCTCAAATATTGCTAAAAAGTTTTTTGTGCGCTCATGAGGTTGTTTTTCAGACGCAAAAGTGTAATAGACACAGTTTTCACATGACCAGTTCATTTCAAGTAAAAATACCTTATTCGTGTCTGCTCCCATACATACAGACTTTGCCTCTGAACTATCACCTGCTGCTTTTGTCTTCTGATGAGGACAGCAGTAACTGAAATAGTTGCTCCAAAACACACATCCTTCTCAAGGTGGAGTCTTGTGGGATGAGATTTTACAAGAATTACAGCTTATATGCTAAACACTATTCAACGGAAACACCTGTAATTTGCAACTGCAATTTTAGAAATATGGCTTTTATTTTGCTTTGTTTCAGGGAGCAGAGGACAGAGGGTGATGAGCAGTGGCATATCCAAGAATGTTTTCATGGGGGTCCAAGATAAGATAGAAGTTAATGTGGGGTGGCTGATAATTATTCTGCTTATTCCCTTTTAACAAATAATCACATCCCGTTGCATCTTCTTTTTCTTCCAGAGAGGTGTGACACTAGGATAAATCATCAATCCATACTTCTTTCTCACCACATGCTTCTTCCAGGTTTTTTCTCTTTCACTAAACCAAGGAATTACATCTATCTCTAAAATCTTTATTCCTGTGTAATACTTCACACGCTCTTTGAAATTAAACTTAATGTGATATTGCCTCTGATCTTTTTCTTCACTGACATCTAGAAGCTGAGATGGAAGGGAGGCTGAATCTGTAAAATGTGGCTTTAAAACTAAATGTTTAATACATGAACACATTAAATAATTATGTGTATACAGTATATCTATGATTTAGAATGATTTTTATAACCTGCAAATTGTTTTCATGTATCATTTAACCAAACTTCATCTGTGTGTAGAAGTCTGTACATTTATGCTATGACTGAATAAAGACTCAGCCATTGTAGAGAAAACATAAAAAGGAGGAAGAAGTCCTCCAAACAATAGTTTGCTGTTTCATTCTGTCTTGTGGGCTTGATTTTTATCATTGATCCGTGTGATTAGCTGATGATGAGGTGAATGAAGGAAGTCATAATCACAGGCTGACAGATGATTGGATGTTATAGAGAAATAATGAGAAGAATCATAATGGACCAAAGGGGAGGAGTGGGAAGAATCAGGAACTGAAAAAAAACAACTATTTATTTATTTATCTATTCAGGCTGTAATGTAATGTCGTGTTTAACTCTGTCTTCTGAGAATCCGCATGTTCTCTGACTGCTCACTTACCGGTCCAATTCCATGGTCTTGGTCTCAGACCTAGTCTGAGTCCTGGTCCGGGTTGTGGTCTCAGTCCTGGTCTGAATGCTGGACTGACTCCTGGTCCGAGGTCTGGTCCGGGTCCTGATCTGGGGCACTATGCTGACTTTCTCTTGTTTTTCCTGTTGAGCTGCCTTCAGATGAATTCAGCTAAACCAACCATCTCACGTCTCATCGTTCTGACATCACACAGTCAAACACGCCTGAACAGGAAGTAGTGCTGATGTGGAACAGGAAATGCTGAAGGTTGATCTTCTTGAAGAAGAGAATCCTTGTCAAAGTTATCTGGTTGACACATTTGTCTTTGTCTCTACGTCCAGAGATGATGACGGAGGAAGATTTCCCTTTTTTTGCTTCATGTTTTGATGTGTTATAGACTGAAGATGTTTTCATGTTCAGCATGTATGTGCAGGAGCTATATCTGGAGCATCTTAGTTCGGATTCTTCTGGTGCAGATATCATGGCCCAGTGAGACGCTGATGTTTAAATCAGAGGCAGAGAAGCTTTGCAGTGAGGAAGACTGTTTGTATGAAGTGACAGCAGATATAGAGAGGAAGAAGTTAATGTGAAGTTTCCCACTCTAGAAGTTTCCTTGACTTTTCCATAAGTTTGAATAAGTAGCTCCTACGAGTTGTGTGTAGGCAGGGTAAGCATGGCTTCTTCCAGAAAAAAGGCCTCTTTGTAAATCTTCTTTACATTCTCTGATTTCCCCCAAGGGTTTCTGAAAACTGCTGATTTTTCTGTCTTGATTTACACTTCTCACTGTTTCAGAAATTCCCTGAGCAACAGGAAACCTGGCGAGCGAGTGCAGCCAAAGCAGAGGAGAGAGGAGGAAGAAGACAAAGCCAGGCCTGTGTCGCTCGCTGCGATAGCATCACTGCTCCAGTCAAAGACCCTGTCTGTCTCCTTCAGCCCTCAGAAGCCCGGCCAGAGAGGGACCAAACATACACACATAAATCCACACTTCTACAGAGGGACAGGACAGAGACACAGAGGGTGACAAGATCCTGGACACTGTTGATGAAGACGAGCAGACCTCCTTAATCATCACTTTACATCTAATGTTTCTCTGTTTGACCCCAAACTGGATAAACTGACAAAGACTGCAGCAGATCAGCTTTAACATTAGCTACCCGGTCCAATTCCTGGTCCGAGTCAGAGTCCATTGTCCTAGTCTCAGAACTGGTCTTAGTCGTGGTCCAGGTTGTGGGTAGCTACCCCTGGAACTAAGGAAGATGGAAGATGTAAATAAATGACTTGGAGACCCAGGGCCATCAGGGTGTTTGCTGAACCTCTGTTTGTCTGACATGACTGTACTTTAGTGTAAGTCACTGACTCACCAGCTGTCAGGAAATGCTGTTAAATGTTGTGAAATCTTGTATTAGGAACACATGACGAAGTCTTCATGATGTATCTGGAATAGAGGAAGGTGGAAATCACAGGAGAGACATGAGACTCATTCCCACAGATGAACGGCTGTTATTTCACTTCCTTGTTTTAACTAATTAACTTCCTGTTTATTGTCAATTTTGGTCCCTTTTTCAGTTGTTGTTCAGTTAGACAAGGCAAGTTTATTTGTATAGCACATTTCATTTACAAGAATATTCAACGTGCTTTAAATAGAACATTAAAAGCATTATAGTGGGGAGCAGAAGAAGCATTAAAAAGTACATTTAAAACAGACTTTAAAAAATTTTTTTTTAAATAAAACAGAGAAAATTTGAAAAATTACCTTGCCAAGTGGCTTCAAATCTGCAGTTTGTTTCAGTTTCCCTTTCCTGAGCATGATCTCACCATACAGTAACTGTGACTGGAAATCATGTTACAGAAAGAGAAAAGTAGAACTGAACAGAAAATGCTAGATGGATGGATAATGGGTGAGTGGACAGGACCTGCTGTGGGAATCAGAAAAAAAGACAAAGTTAATGGCAACAGAGTGGATACATGGTCTGATCTGAAAGAAAAGGAGGGTGTCTGCTTTCTGAAGCCAATCTGGGAGCTGGGTCTACAGAGAGGGGTCTGATACCTGAAGGTTCAGCCTCCCATTCTACTTTCAGAACCTCTAGGAACCACTAGTAAACCGGCAGTCTGGGAGTGAAGTGCTCTGTTAGGAAAATCTGGATTGCTGAGATCTTCAACATCCAGTGGAGCTTGGGCACTAAGAGCTTCCTATATGAGGAGAAGAATTTTAAATTCAAGAATTAACAGGGAGAGATGATAAAACTGGAGAAATATGATCTCTGCTGGTAATTCTCATCAGAACCCTCAGATGGAGACAGGGATTACAGTAGTCCTATCTGGAAGTAACAAATCTAGGGGGGGTATTTAGCTGGCTAACTAAAGCCTTAGCTTTAGCCTGCCTACCTCCATTTGCTCATTAGCTTTGTTAGCTCGAAGCTACAGGCCGCTCAGAGTTTGATGAGTGTCAATTATCACAGCCCCCCGTCTCAGCGCCACCTCATCGCCCATTTTTGTATTTTCCGGGACTCCTTGCTCCAGCTGTTTGGCCGTGTGTGGAGAGAAGCCCAACATGGCCTGCAGGGCTTCACAATAAAGGTAACCCGGCGAGCCGCTGATGTTACAAACCCTGGATCACCAGTGACCTGAAAAAGCTGCTTAACATAAAAAAGAAAGCATTCAGGGATGAAGACAGGGAGGTATTGAAGACAACACAAAAACAACTTAAAACAAAGATTAAGAAGTGCAAGGAGGACTACAGGAAGAAGTTAGAAAGTCAGCTCCAGCAGAACA
>JBBBVU010000013.1:29671255-29698810 GCA_037177055.1 Atherinosoma microstoma
TGCTTCACGGGCAGACATTTCTGGCCGTGATTCAGCCGCGATACGCCCGCGAAAGGCAGTGTGACCGGGCCTTAAAGCAGGGAACACAAGACACCGACCAGAAAGAGGAACACGCTTTTGGCTCCTGCACTGTCCAGAAATAAAGGATCTGAAGAAAACCGCAACTGAACCTGGTTCTCCAGCCTTTTCTCTGTCCTGCTGGATGGATGGATGAAGCCTCCATCCCTTTCGTTAAATCTTCATTTTAAAAAATGCAGCTTTCCTTTGCTCTCCTTCATGACTCCACCTTCAACCAGATGACTGAGAACTCCCTGCAGGTTCAACATACTCTTTAATCTCACATCATCAGAGAAGTCTTGTTAACGTAGAAGTGGGCAGCTGGTCTATGTGGCCACGTAGGCTAAGTCAGAAATAGAATAAATTGGCCCAAGATGGTGTACTGTTCCTTCTTACAATATAAAGCATGAAACACATGTAAAATGTTCTTTCAGGTCAATGTAAACAGGCATGAAGGCACATGCTTGTACACAGTATCATGTGCACAGTGAGTGGGCAGGTATGCACCCACATACACTGCCACACTCCTCACTGTAAATGGTTCAGACAATGTTTGTTAGTCTTTCTGATGAGGAAACTGAAAAATAAGGACCCTGCCCCTGCGTCTTTGTTTCAGAGACTGTTCCAGAATGGGGCTTGACTGGTTTCCTTTTTCTCCTTGTTAGCAAAGAATGTGAAAGGGGGAGGGCAGTTGCAGAATAATGCCAGGAGTCCAGTTTTACTTTTAGACCTGGAAGTGCATCTGTTGACTTTAGACCAGCATTGTTTGGAGCTTTTTGTTCAGGATAGCTCCAGTTTAAGATAAGCTGCTTGGGACTTTACAGAGCGGGTCATTTTGCTGCAATAGTGTCATGTTTTCCACTTCCTGGAACGGTTCTAGCCAAATAATCACCCTGAATTCTAACATGAAGGTTTCAGTTTGTTCCTGTGGACACATCCTAAATCTGGACATGATGCTGACGGGTGAATCTACAGCAGCAAGTTCATTTTCAGTCATTCACATTTCACCAGAAATAAAACTTAACCTTTTCATGTCATTAGACAACAATAGTCCTCTCCCACAAACTGCTAAAAATCTACAGATTAATATCAAATATTTTAAGTAGGGCTTTCAGTCGTTCAAATATTTAATTGCGAATAATCAATTGAAGGTCCTAACTTGTGATTTATTGCATATTAATCGCAGATTTTTATCTGTTTCTAAATGTGCCATTACAGGATCACCATGTTTTTAATCCTCCTGTAAACAGTTATGTGTACATGTTATTGAATAAGGCACTTTAGTTGCTTGTTATATCTATTTAACTGAGGCTGAATGACTTCACATACACACACACACACACATGCTCTCCTACCACTGCTTACAGCTTCACCTTCATCTAGAAACAAACATACTATAAACAGAATTAAATATCCTGCAGGGCTCTAGCACCGTTTCCAACTTCAGTTTATCCAGATCAGCTGTTGAAAGGTTGCTGCTTGTAGAATTATCAGGATGTCTCTGCTGGAAGATGTCCATCACAGTCTGTCAGAGGAGGAGGGCTCTCTGAATCAGCTGTGTGCTGCCCAGCAGGTGGTCTTTGAGACACAACGTACTATGGGGGTAACTCAATTCACAACAGTAGATAAAAAAACTACCCTTTTGTCCAGAGAAGCATCTTGCAGGGCTTTAAGGCTAAACCATCTGTGTAAAAGACCAATTCTGTGTCCACAACCACAACCAATTTCTGTATCAATTCCTAAGACTACACATGTGTGATGAATGTGTGAACCCCCCCCCCCAAAAAAAAACAAACAACAAAACAAAAACAAAAACTAGAAATTTGCGTAAACACAACATTAACACATTAACTTTAATTCCAGTTTGATTACAAATTGTCACTGTTGTGATGAAAAGATAAAGAAAAAGAGCTATGTTCCATATAATAAGTACATATAATTTTGGGAGCTTTATTGGTTAAACAAACTAAAACTGACCTTTAAAGAAAATGTTCAGCAACCCCAAAACGATTATATGGAAAATAACAGCATTTTTGTGTTTTTATTTTCATAAAATAGTGACATCATGTCATTATATTGGCATTTAAGTTGTTAAAATAATTTACATGATTACGTATTTGGTCATTTTGATTAGGAGTGACGTTGATTAAGCAGTTTGAGGGAAAAAGTGGAAGAGAATTTAGTGTTTTTATTGCATGTTTTGAGACAAAAACGTTTTTGTCCACTAATGACCTGGAAAGGTAGTAAATTTGTCCTGTTGACCTTAAGGGAAAGTAAAATTGGAATTTCAAAGTGAAGGTCGGAAAATTAATAAACATGACCTGAAAGGACAAAGAAGTCCATAACTAGAGGCACTCAGAGAGAGCCGACCTTCACAAAGCCATAGGGTCATTCACCTGAGAAAAAACCCAGAAGACCCCAAAACCCACCCTGTACTTCCTATATTTGAACCTTCTGGTTCACTAGATCCAGAATATTAAGACGATCTGGGTCAAACAATGTCATTTTATAACCTCTACCATGATGTCATCTTGCAAATTTTTTGCCAATGATTCAAGACATTATCTGTTAAGTTAGAAGCTGTAATGGCAAAATGATTTCCCATCTCCATAAAGAATCCTTTTAAAAAATTCCTGGATCCAGACAGTGATCCGCCCCCCCCCCCGACCCCCGAATGTAATCACCTTTTCCTTTATCCCATATCTGACATTTCCTGAAAACTTTATCAAAAACTGTCCATAACTTTATGAGTTATGTTGCTGAAGAACAGACAGAAAGAAAAACTATGGCACCAAAAACACAATTATAAAAAGGAATGAACAGAAGCAAAAGAATGAAGAGTAGACATTTTGCAGGATGCTGAGGCAGTATTCATCTGGAGCCGTAAGTAGAAGACGGCCTGTTGCAGTGTTTTATAACGTTTTGGACATGGCTGCACTGAATGCATGTGTCCTCCACTGGTGCTGTATTGATGCCAGAATGACCTGCCGTGCGTTTATTATTGATCTCTCCACGTGCAATACAATAAATTAATATCAGCTGATCTCCAGCGACCTGTAAAAAAAAATTGAAAGGATGGAAAAATGTGGCCTCTGTTGGTTATGTTACCTTTATTATTTTATTTCATGCTGCGTCAGCAGGGTGTCAAACAATCTCTCTTGTGGTTTTGGGGGTATTGAAATATTGGAGGTTCTGGTGATTAAATAAATTCCTGGATCCAGACGGTGATCCAGATCACCCCCTAAGTCTAAACAGTTGTTCCTTACACCATTTCAGAGATTTCTTGAAAATCTCATAATTTTTTTTTTAGTTATGTTGCTGACAGAAAGACGTACAGACAGATAGACATAGCCCACTGAAAATATAACCTCAGTGCCTTGGCGGAGCTGATTAATCACAAGAGCGGAAAGGATTTTATAATCCTACCAGCTACTTCCTGTTTGTGTCAGCTAGATAGCTAACGGTTCTCTTTTCATCATGAAGCACATGTTTCTGAACCTGAGCTGCCTGGTTTAGTTGCAGAGGAAGGCAAACAACAATGAAGCATGATCTGCAGCACACCTTAGGGATGGGTGTACTGGTGCAATGGAGTCTATACTTTAATATCTGCCGTTCAAAATATCAGATTCAATACTTCTGTAAATGTCAAGATATGACAATGTTAATACAAGACATGACCTTTATTTCCATCACGATGTCACATGGTGATGGTAGCCTATCAGATGTCACGATGATGATGATACCAGTGTTAGCGATGATATTGTGATAAAATATATTACTGATTTAATGCAGATTCTTGAGCACTATGCTTTATTATATTTATTATATTACTATCATATATTGTATTTGTATTCAATATAAAAAATGTAAGAGGTTCCATGAACTGATGGGATCGTACTGACTGGAATGATGTCGGTGTGGCCCATCCCTGGCAAATTTAAGTATCAGTAACTGAGTCCGGAGCTGGAGTCGGACGTAAATAATTCTTATCTGCATTCTGTTTGTTTTTGTTTGTTCTAGTTCTGGTTTATTTTCACATTTATTTATTACTATTTTTTGTTTAATGGTTTTTCTGACTTGTATAAGTGGCAGAAATTTAAAAAACAAAAAAAACAAAACATAAAAACTGGAAGCATTCCAGTTCTTCCATGACTCTGCATGCTGACGTATACCACAATGGACAGAGCTTATCTGCAGCTCCATTCATCAGCAGGAAACGTCTCTCTAATCGTTCTCCAAGCTATCTACATAACTCTTGTTATGTTGAATTGTGGAATGTGAGTTGCATGCCTGCAGAAGGCGTCCTCATCAATGAGATTAGTCATATGGGAGTGTGCATGAGTAAACAAAATGTTGGTACTTACATGATTTGAAAATATTTTCCTCCTGCACAGATACTGATCTGCACTGCCAACGCCAGCTGCCTGCCTGAACTGCAGTTGCTTCAGACTTCCGCAGCTTTTAAGTATTTGCATGAAGGGGGTCCTCAAGGAAAATTGGTTGTGGACTACTGCTCTACACAACACTGTGAGGAAACTACAGAGGCTTCTTCAGGTCTGCTGGAACACAGAAAGGTTCAGGAGGTCATTCCTGCAGCAGACATCAGCCTACAGAACAACTTAAATTAATCTTTTTTGAATGCTAATTAGTGAATTACATTTAGAAATAAAGAAATAAAGAAAATAAACCCTACAACTTTATGATTTTCCTTTGGGAAATGAAGCCATCACCCTTCATCGTTAAGAAATCTGTGTTGCTGCTTCAGATCTCCACATTTTTGAATGATATGGTAATAACAGCATATCATTAGATGTCTCAGGTAATTCAAGAGTCCAGTGGGGGTTTAATAAGCTGTCAGGTGATGTGCTGACATTCTGTATTTGTACAGCCATCACTCAGGACGTTTATGATATAATACTCCTGGTGGAGGGATGGCTCTGTATGATGGTTCATATGGAGTGGATTTTAGTTGGCAGATGACTGCGAACAGCAGCAGATAGAAACTCCAGACATACACAGTCTCTCTGAAAGCTGCTGCTGCTCCTTTATTTATGGCAGCCATATAGTACGGCCATCACATTCTCATCATTTACAGATGTTCATCTATAAATGATGAAGATGCATTCTTATCAACTCGTAACTTCTGGCCTCTTTACACTACCAGTCAAAGGTTTGGACACATGTCCTGATTAAGGCCGATGGGTAAGTGGTTCTGTATGCATATATATAATACTTGCCTCCATTAATATGCTGTTGTATCCACATCAAGTTGAATCTCATCCCACAAAGGCAGCAGGATAAAAGTTGAAATATGAATCTCTGATGTAATATGTATGTAGTGTGGAGCTACTCTTATGAAATAACAAAAAGGACAACAAGGAAGAAAATAAAAGAAAGAACATGAAGAGGAAAACAGATCCAAAACGGGATGGTCAGACTATCTTGCTCCCCTCAGCAACTCTGTGAGGGTATCTGGTCCACTACTGATCCAGGGCCAGGATGGCATTGCTCCTCCCTTTCAGACTCTTGGAACCCGGGGGCCGGCGCTATGTCTGCCCCGGGTTGCCGGTGCCCTGCAGAGTTGTAGGCTGCCAATCTTGGCCCGTAGGGGCCTGTGCCCAGTGGCTGCGGGGGGCTCTGAGGTTCAACAATCAGCCTCCTTTCCAACAACTGGAGTGTTGGAGTGTTGAACCACCAATAAATGGAAAACATGCTCCGGTCTCCTTTATGAAAACATGGACCACCTCCCCAATCTGACACTCTGGCCTTGAGCATCTCGGGGTCAACTTCATCCACTCCTGACATCCTCCCACCACAGAGCTTTTTGACTAACTGTGTGATTTTTGTCCAGCTGATTGGGACATCTTCCCCCAGGTCTTCAAACTATGTCTCCTCAGAGGGCAGAACATAGTAACTGGATACTACTGGATTCTTTCCATCACTTACAGTACCCCCCATCTCAGCACAGCAGTTATCCAGCCTGGCTATGAATGAATCACCAAATGCAGACTGGCTCCAGGGGTGAGTGTGATGTGTCTCTGTGTTGGTAGTGTGATGGACTGGTGACCAGTTCGGGGTGTTCCCCACCTGCCACCTGAGCTGGGACAGACTCCAGTCCCACTGGGAGTCTGAACCTGAAGCAGGTTCAGAAAAGGATGAAAAAGATGGACTGTTATGTTTCAGACTCCAGTGTGTCCAAACCTTTGACATATGGTCTTTATGTCTCCTCTGCAACTTTGCTGAAGTGAAAGTATTTTAACTCTGGATGGCTGCAGGATTCAGCTTCAGGACCACCCTCAGACTCTTAGAAAGCCCTAATTATCCATAAAACCTGTAAACATGACATCACATCCGGTCCTCCTGCTGTAATCTGCAACCTAAACATCCTTCCCTAACTCCTGCTTTTCCTCGTCATCACACCTCATCCATCCCTGAAGGCGGCACTTCTAACCGGGAGGTCAAAGGTCAGCCTTCCAGCCCTCGCTGAGAGGCTGAAAATGTTTGACTGACATTAAAACAAGACTCCAAAGCATAAGATCACCACAGATGGATTGTCTGCTGAACAGTCAGGATTTAGTCTGACAGAATCGTAGCTGATGAACATCTGAAATATCACAGCCTCTCTTTAATGAATTGATAAGGAAAAGGAGTCCTGCTTGGCTCAGTTACTGCTCTTCTATCTGCGACTCCTTCCAAACCAATGTGTGAAAACTTCATTGATTTGTTTTATGTTAATTACGTCTTCGTATGAGTGCTCAATTCTAAAATGCTGCACCCCTTCCACAGTCAAACCTGTTCACCATGAACTGTGCCCCCCCCTTTTCCTTCAGTGTTTTTCTCTGGGAGAACGAAGTGACTCACACAAAGAAATGCCGAAGCTTATCATGACTGCCTGATAAAAAGACACACAGACCACAGCACTTGGCAATCATTTTCTTTAATTAAAAATCAGAAATGCATGATTGCTTTCGCCTCCAGTGGGAGCCCAACCCCAGGATGGTATGAGCACCCCCCCCCACCGCCCAACCCACACCAAAACCAGCAGTGGTGCAAGAAGTCATTTTTATTGCTGCTTTACTCAAACGTCAATTAAAGTTTGATGATCAGAATCCTCCCTTATATCTATATCATCTGTATCTATCCTTATGTATATTTACATAGTAAAATGTAATGCTGGCTCTAATAGAATATATCTAATGAGTATAATGTAATATTAATCTAGCTTTATAAATGTTTTACTGCTTTTATTGGTCATTATCTTGAATATTAATTGTATGATGTCTGATGTATTCTTGTAATTTTTGTATTTTTGTGTTTTTATGCTGTGAAACACTTTGTGTGTTTTCTCTGTGAGAAGTGCTATAAAAATAAAATGTACTTACTAGTTGTTATTAATACTAATCTTGAATAAGTCAGAAGAATGTTGGAGTCCAAAATGTCGAATGAATCAATGAAGGTAAGTTTAATCAATGGAAATAAGATGGGAATGTAAAAATGGTGGAGGTGGAGGGGGGTGTTATAAAATGCTTTACTTTTAACAACAGATTAGGCTAGCTCAATGTATTAAACTTTTACTTTGGGAGACTATTAATAGTTGAAATTATCCAGTCCTTTTTAATTCTTAATTGGTTTATCAATAACTGATATGACACAAAAAGCTTTCTAATGAAGGTAAAAAAAAAAGAAAAAAAAGGGAACAATAAACTATAATGTCCATTAGTCAAAGAAACAAATGTCTAAAAATTTCTAGCGTTTAGTTTCTTTTGTCTTCCTTTTTCTTTCTCTTTTATCTCAATCACTCAAATTGAATTATTTAGGAAGAATAAAATGGGTAAACATCATTTCATGTCTCCTCAATGAGCTCACATCATTCCTGTTCATTAATCTCACTCAAGTTAATGAAACCTTTGTTTTTTTGAGGGAACAAGTGTATGTTGTTTAATAAAGCCAACCGGTTAGATTTTACAGTGTATATTTAGATACGGTGCAGGTCGGAGAACTCTGTAGTTAGCTGGTTATCAGAAATATAAAGACGTATGACGGGAGATTTTTGTTTTTGACTTTTTTTCTGAGATTTAATGGGAAATATTGAATAAATGTTGTACAGCAGAAACTAAGAAAGGATCTGATCAGACCAAACATGTAGGCTAAATCATAGATGAAATGTCAAAGCTAAAACTTTCCCCTGGTGGTTAAAAGGAAATTCATCCATTCTAGTTGAGAACTGGTTTAAAAAAAATTATTTCCTCCACATTTTGCTTGCTTCCCTGCTCCCTCCCACTAAGACAAACAGTATTTCAATGTAAGTGAGAGTGATGGACAGATTTCCAAAAAGGACCAAACTTTTTGTTTTCATGTGGACGTTGGACGTGAGCTGACATGTTGCGTCCATCTTTAGATTGCTGGATTGTCTCCAGGCCCTGCAGCTGCAGACGGCAGACACTTGACTGACAAGTATGAAGGTGAAATGTTAGTGTGGAGCAAAACCCTGCAGCAAATCAAAGCTGGGGAGTGGCAGAAGTCAAAGTGTTGAAGATCATAAAGGCAGGGAGGCGTTTCTGCTCTGTTAGTCTGAAAAGTGGGAAGAAAGAAAAAGAGACAAGACTAAAAAAAAATCTAATTCAAAGCCCCAGACACAAAGGTACATGCTTCCTGCTACACACTACAGCCCTCAGTTCCCTCCTTTGTCAACAACACAAACCACAGCTACACTGTTTCTTCTGAGACCCCAATCAGAAAGATTTCCAGAGGAGAGCTGGATATTTTCTGGCAACATGTTTTGTTGTTATGTCGGTTCTCTTCTCTGATGTGGTCTATTATCTCTAAGCTATCCAACCTACATTAATTCACACCTGAAGTTGTTTGAACTCATCCTGCTGACATGTGCTGACATGTTCGCACAGACCACAGCAGAGAGATCCAGTAGCTGCAAAACATCTCTGAGTGTTTGTCTGGAACGTCCACATGTTTGCCATTTGGTTGCCCTAAGCAAAACTGTTTTGTGGCGGCCTCAATTTCTTTTTTATCTAATAGCAATTCCAAAATATTATACATTCTGTGATGTTTAGGGTTCATTCTTGGGAAATATTTGTCATCTTTACTCTTCACCACTAAAATCAGCCCCATGACAGGCCTATGCATAAAATGCTATTTGATAAAATAAAAGTTGAATTCTACGATTTGTGTGGAGAGACTGCTTTATACACTAATGGCCAAAATAACAGCAAGGTTTAGAGGAAAAATGGCCTACATTGGTGAATAATTTAATGTTCCCTGCTCTCATATTAGACTTCTAGATGTAGCCCAATATGAGTAGCCCCTTTATCACAAAATCACACAATACAACTGTAAGATGAAAAGATGCAATCTTAATAAATTAACAATTGCATCAACAATGCCACCAAACATTTATCAGATTCATAAACATTAAATTAGCACGACCAAACTTGAGTGTGAGACAAATCAAATAACATCAAACAGATATAAGATTGCTGAGGGGTGTAGGTTGGACAAATCAATGGTCATTATAAGAATGTTGTCATAAGAATATCAATATACAAGATTTTTGCTTACTTGCTGTCACATTTACAACAATGCCTTCATTTCTAGTGAGGAGACTAACATTTATAGCCAGGGAAAGTTTGAAGGAATCCCACATATACTTAACTTATGGTGTAGAACAGGGTAGGGGATGCCATAAAGTATGATGGGAAAAATGCAAACAAACCAACAAACAACAGCAACCGCTACTATATTATATCAGTTTTGCATTGTTTATATGGCGGCAGTGGCTCAGGTGGTAGAGACGGTCGTACAATGACCCAGAGATTTGTGGTTTGAATCCCAGTCATCTGTCGTTGTGTCCTTGGGCAAGACACTTTATCTTCCTTGCCTCCAGTGTTTGCATCACTGGTGTATTCAATTGTAAGTCACTGTAGATGAAAGCATCTGCTAAATGACTGTATAGTATAGTTATATATGGGTCAACATATTTCATATACCAGATTGGGGCATATAACATGTAACTGTCATGTTAAGATTGTTACCTTGGTTACAAAATCAGTTCAGCTGAGATAAAAATATTCTGTTACTATAGTAATGACATTTATGACATTTATGACATTTATGACATTGTCACTGAACATGTAAGAAGCTCCGTCGATGTAGTGATCGTGTCTCATTCAAAGTCTCTGATATGCTGGGAGTTTGGAGGGTTCTCGTCATGTTACTGTGTGTGGAAAGAGGACGGAGAGAGTCGGTATGGCTGATGTTAGAGCTGTTAGTGGCAGGTTTTTATGGTTTGTGTTTTGGCATTTTTGTGGCCCACAGGTGTCTTTTTTCATGAGCCCCATTGGTGCCCCGTCTGGAACTCTGTGTCCTACGTGCAGCGTCATTTAATTTCCCATCACTATAAATGTATAAAATCACATGAAACTTCCTTATAGGTCTTTAAATTGAATTTATTTCTATCGTTTGATGCCAACATAATAAAATAATGTAGAAACATAGTAAAGTAAGCATAAATTTCCTCTGCTGTGTAAATGATAAATAAATCTAACATATTAACTCTGGATTTCTCTCAGAGAAAACAGGTCCATCTGTTTGGGAAGCTTCTTTCTGGAAACCACATTTTTTTCAACCTGAGTAGAGAATGTAGAAACGGATGAAAAACTTATAGCTTTGACTTCCAGCTGTTCTTTAGTAGAATAGCTGCTGTTTGACACAGAAACAATACTGGAACTCTGTCATCTGTATAATTCAACGTTCAGTAAATGAACTAATCACGTTGCTGTAAGTCCAACCTGTCTTACAGAATTACAAAAATAACATAACAACATTTAATGTCACTGTTACATTAGATAAGTATTATTATAATTTAACCCAGTTACTGAACATTTTTTTTACTTTGTGGTACACAAGTTGCTGGTTAACCTGAAGGTGGTGAAACATATTGGATGGATTTCCTTTTTTTATGTCCTGCTTTACAGGCTGGTGAGCCGTACTCCACAATCACACCTTGATCTTTTTTCTATAAACAAAGAAATCCGACCAGGATGATTAGTCTGTTAGTTTGGAAGGAATAACTCTTCCTCTGCCGTACTTTCCCATGAAAACACAGATGGAAAAAGGAAGCAACACAAGCGGTAACACACAGATGTGGTTTAGCTTTGGAAAGTGACAATTTTGAGAGATCTTTATGATTAATTAATCATAGCATTTAGCACTGCAATTAATTGTAGAGTTAACCATGACATCCCTAATACCAACAAATGATGTAATAATAACCGATGATGACGGATGATGTAATGACTTGTCAATAATGTAATCATACCTATTTAGATGAGAAAATGCCACAAATACTGCTAAGATTTTTTGTATTCCTGAGAAATGCAGTCTTATTTATATATTATAACATTATCAGCTGCACTTATCATATTTTCAAATTATTTTTTTTCATTCTAGGCCAATTAATCAACCAATAGCATAACACCTGTTTACATTTTTGGAAAGTTATTACATTCATAATGGACAAAATTACTCCATTATTGGTTTCTACAAACCTGCTGGAGATATGAGAGGGAGGACCTACAGCAGCATGTTGGCAGCCACAGACGGTGATCTGCTTTATCTGCTACAAATAAACAACTCAAATCTCCAGATGTTTTCATGCTTCTGTCTTTGTTTCCCAGGGCAGTTTTTCTTTCTTTTTTTAAAAACATTTTTCTTTATTTGTCTTCATTTGGTTGAGAAAAAGAAAAAAGAAATATTGATATAGAAAAGAGAGTCTTTTAGAAATCATAAACAAACAGCAAAGATGATTATTGAGTCACCGTCCTCAGAGACGTCAGTCACAAAGCTGAGACATGAAAACATGTTTGTGATTGTTGCAAGTAAAAATGCTGATGGAGCTGCAGAAACCGGTGAGCTGGAAGGTTTAGAAAGGCTTTGTGGTGGTGTCATGAGAAAGGAAAATAGAAAAAAGAATAGAAAACTTTTCTTCTTTGTGTTTCTCATCAAGCAAAGTTTATGTTTTTGTACTTGAAGCTGAACAAAGCTCGTCTGGTTTCCTTCCTGAATCTGTGTTGAATTGGGACATTATGTGTTGTCAGTAAAATAAAAATTAATGAGGATTAAGTGCATGTGTGCACTTTTTCTTCAGAGTATTTCTATTTATTCCCATTTATCTTGTGAGTCACTTCAGAAAGTTGCATATGTGGGGAGGAGAGTTGTTAATGCAGCTCATTTTATTGGCCTGACAAAGTCTGGGTTAATTTTATGTTTTTACTGTTTCAATTTAGACAAAAGTGAGAAGTTCGTACTCTCAAAGTGAAGCGATGAGAGGGAAACAGAAAAAAAGGAGAAAAAAAAGACCCTGAGGTTAGTGTCTGAATTCTTATGGCTTCAATCATGCACAGCATAATTGGTTCAAACTGAGGAGCAATCATTTTACTCTTGCAGTCTAATGTGTCTTTGAACAGTGAGGCATGTGCTGACGTGAGCACATTTTTTTCTTTCTGTTTGCTCTGTGTGTTTTGCAGAGTGTGTGGAAAGTCCCTGGTTTAAAGTAACACAATAACAATGTGTCATTAAGCTCGTCAGATACAAGATAAGACACCGCCATGAAGAACTGACTTCTTCTTCCATTTGTAGCATGAACTGCTGACCTACAACTCCATTTACAAAAAGATTCTGAAAAAGTTGTAAAAGGCCTACCACCTACTGTACACATACTATTCTATTATCGTCAAATTTTTTCTAAATGACTAATGATATGTAATAATTTTGTTTCTTTGGCCTTTTTGTACTATATATCGCCAGCTTCACAATTAAAGTGAGCACATTTCAGCACAATGTTGGATTTATATTTTCAATACAATATAAAGTAAGGTTAAAAATGTGTCAATATTTCTAAGTTTTATATCTGGAAAGTATTCACATTCTCACCTTCAGTATGAATGTTATCTATGCAAATCATTTTTAAAGAAGATATCTGTTACCACCTGCTCTTCAATAAGATGATGTAACTGACAGCTGTAACCTGTCAAAGGTCTTGGCAGGGAAGAATAGAAAACATGCTGAATATGATGATATGAAATGTCTTTCCAGTCCTGTATGGAACACCAGTATCACTGCACCAGCCTGAAGTCAATTTTAAAGTAGTTTCCAAATTGAGCTAATCATCCTGTAAAAATATTGACGGGTGGCTGCACATTTATAGAATAGATTTTGTCCTTGTGCAAGTACAACTATTAATAGTACGTAAGGCTAACCTGATGTAAGCATGAAGCTACATAGCAGTGCTTATCGAGTTCTATGCTTGTACTAGATTAGTTTTAAGATAATGTGGGGAAACCATGTGATATTCTGTTTTCAGTGGGTGTATTTAGGGACTACACATCAACTCCGTTAATCAAGATTTCACATTGGAGCTGAAAATAAATGATAAAGATGCTCAAAGAGTACTTCATTAGTCACGTTGCTTATAGCTGGCTAAGCTAGCCCTACATAGGGTTGCCAACTCCCTGTAAAAAAAATAAGGAACGCCCCCACCCAAGCAACCCCCATCCACCCGGCGATTTTTTCCCAACTCAGGATGCGTAATCGACTTTAATTAAATGCACGTGTATAATGAGTAAAACAAATGTACAGAAAACAATTATTCCACAACAGGATTAGGTTGATTTTCCCCTAATTTTCTTCATCTTAAGACTCGGGGGACCCCCGCTGTGAGCAGCATGCCCAGAATGAGCTCCGCCGGCCGGGCAGAGCTCATGCTCTGCTCCGCTGAAAAAGCTTCAGCTAGAACTTTTCTCAGAGTGGCCCAAAAAAAATGGCAAATGTGGTTAGACATGATTCTCATTTGAGCCTGTACCTATTGTGTTTTCTCACTGAGGCGTCTAAACCCGGATTTCCACTTTTTGAAATATATATATATATCTATATATATATATCTATATATATATAGATATATATATATATATTCGATTCCATCTTTCACAGGACCTTACCGCTACATGATCCTATTTAATTTAAGGAGGCTAGCAAGGCTGCTAGTTGGTTTTAAAGTGCTACAGAATGAAAATGAGGAGAAATAGATCCTGGAACCAGTCTGATTTTATAGAGAAAGATATAATAATGTTTTTAGACTTTTTAGTAGAGAGGAAGGATGCAGATCAGGTGGAGATAGACCCCAGCCCCAGTATCAGCTTCCAACATGGAGCTAGCCACACAAGGATCCAGTCCACCACCACCAGCAGGCAGTAAACCAGAAATGATCCCCTACTAGCACATCAAGCTCCACATACTGCACCCAAAACCACCAACTTAGCTTTCTATGGAGCTTTCTGAACTTGTGATCCAGATTATCAGTGTAAATGTGTTTTATTAATGTCTCTCTGATGTGAACACAGTTAGCACAGCAGTGTTAGAGGGAGGAACAATCATTTCCTTTCTCAATGTATGACCCCCTGATAAAGTCCAGCCCACCCTCTAGACCCCCCATGTATAAAAGTCTAGTTTGGCCACTGGTCTCATGCAGAGTGTGAGGCTAGCTAACAGGACCATCTTGTTTTGTTTTGCTTGTCTAAAAGTGATCAAATCTAGTGAGAAGAGAGGCAGAAGATGGAGAGAGGGAGAACTGGGAGATTTCTGGGAGGGACTGAATGGTATACTGTTGAGTAAAAGATCTTGAAATTCAAAATCTGATCCTCCTCACAAACTGCTCCCTGTAATTAGGTGATTTTTAATCAATTAAAATAGTTTCAAATACATTCAGTGATATATTTATTTCACGGAGTCACTGCAGAGGAGCCCAGGTGTTCAATGCAGAAATGAAAAATGTTAGTTGTTTCAAAGGTTTATGAGCTTTATCCTGTAACTTGTCATCTCCTCTTGATCAGGACAATATGGAGCTCATCTATGAAACTGGCATGAGTGGAATTATTAGGAAATACCCACCATCAGCACTAAAATGATCAGAAGTTTGGCTAAATGAGAAACTTTGTTGAAGCTGACCTTTAACATTTACATAATAAGCAGAAACAAAGCAGTTCAGGATACATTTAATGTGGTCTTGCATGAATGGACCTGCTTTATCACTGCAAGGCCCATTTATTAACCCCCATTCAACATGCCTAAAAAGTGCAGCAGCTGCTCCTTTGTAAACCCCACCAAACATGAAAATGCACACAAGCTTCTTTTCTTTGTTTTGCCTTTCATTTCTTCAGCCATTCGTGGCATCAGAAACAGCAGCAACGCTATCTGACTGTGTGGTTGGCTGGCTGCTTGGCTTGCTGGTTGTCTGGTCGGTCAACCTTTACTACCTGACAGCTCCTCTCTTTCCACTCCACTGTCACTGAATGTTATCTGTACAAGTGTGTGAGCCAACATCCCAGTACCATCCTTCAAGCATGAAACTGTCCCTGGAAGCAGGAAACAATAGCAACTTGTGTCCTATCCCTCGTAACCTGTGCTACACTCCTATATTGAAAATTCTTGTCTTGTTCTATATTAATTACACCAAAACATTGATTTTATCCAGAGATGGGCTTGCACTGGTTCGGGAGCCACTTAAACCATTCTTTAATCTTATGAAGGTGGAACAATGCAGCTATTTAGCTGAAGTGGAACAGAAAAAAAAAGATGTCAGGTTCAAATGTTTTTTAGAAAAACATTATTAATGATTTAAAGGGAAATCATAATGTTGTAGTGCTTTCTTAGAAATGGATTGATTCAAAAAAGAAATTTGATTAAGTTCTTGTCTCAGGGGGTGATATCTGCTGAAGGAGTGACCTCCTGAACCTTTCCGGCAGACATGAAGAAGCCTCTGACTGAACACACTCTGTTGTTTCCTCACTGTGTTGTGTAGCACAGTGGTTCCCAACCTGGGGTCCGGGACCCCCCAAGGGAGTTCCCCGAAGAGCACAGGGGGTCCCTGACGCTTTGAACATTCAAAGCCATTGATAATGACCAGACATTGTTTTAATTTGAAGGAAAAAAGTAAGGTTACATGTTGTTTATTTAACTTTGGCTTTATTGAATGACAGGACTCAGCCAGAATACATTATTTATGGTGAGAATCTCACTTTTGAAAGCATAAAACCAGCATGGTTTCAGCACGGATGGGGCTGGGGGCCCACAGCTTTTTAGTATATGGATGAAGGGGGTCCTCAAGGAAAATAGGATGGGAACCACTGGTGTAGAGGATGTGAAGAATTGGAACATATCTGTGTAATGCATCCAACTACCACAAAATACTGACTGATTAGTGATGGATGGAACAAGGGAACATGGCGACCAGAACTGGCAAAGTTATCCTGACTTCTCTTCCAGGTTCAAGCTGCAAAATCTATTCATTTAGTAGACGCTTTTATCTAAAACAACTTAAACCTGAATAAAGCTTACACTGGGGGCAAGGAGGGTAAAGTGTCCCAAGGACACAGCAACAGTTGACTGGGGGAGCAGGACTCAAACCGCCAACCTTCCGGTCATTGGCCAACATGCTACCACCTGAGCCACTGCCACCCTGAAACAGATAGACGTCAGTCTATAGTAAAGCTCAACTCACATCGTGGCTGTTCAGAGTTGAGATGTTTGTGTTGTGTATGAAATACTTCCATGTGTATAATGAAATGATCATGCAACATCCTCCTATTCTTAGTGACCAACAGAGCACTTTACTCCCAGACTGCAGGTGTACTTGTGGTTTCAGCACAAGTACAATGATTTTATCCAGAGATAAAAAAGTATACCTACTTTTAGAGATTCTAAAAGTGGATATAATTAGGCAGACATATCAGGCTTTTTGATCAATCTTAGGAATGGTTTGCCATCCTTTAGTTTGCTGCCATATAGAGTGCTAATGGACGTCCCATGATTCTCTGAACACTTTCTTTCTTTTTCGTCTCTCTGCTCTTTTCTTTCCATGTATAAACTTATGACAGTAACACTAACTTGTTTCTCTTTTCTTCCTCAGCAGGTCTCCCTGGATAAAAGTTATGCTGCTTGTTGACCCCCTTTTCCTGTCTTCTCCACCCCAACCAGTTCAGGCAGATGGCCATTCTTCCTGGTTCTGGTTCTGAAGGAGGTTTTCCTCCTGGTTCTACTGGAGGTTTTCCTTCCTGGTTCTGATGGAGGTTTTCCTTCCTGGTTCTGGTTCTGATGGAGGTTTTCCTTCCTGGTTCTGATGGAGGTTTTCCTTCCTGGTTCTGGTACAGATGGAGGTTTTCCTCTCCACTGTGTCCTCGCGCAGCTCAGGACGGAGGATTGAATCAAAGAGAAGATCCAATCCATTGTTTTCCTTAGCTAGGTCATTATTTTTATGAATTGCTTTATATGAACAAAGTTATTATAATCAGGAATAATATGGATTTATTTTAAATGGATCACAATGAATTGGATTGAACTGATAATGTCTGTATTAAAGTGCCCTGAGATGACTTTGCTCTGGATAGACCAACTTATTCTGAGTCACAGACAGCCGGTGGAGGGATAGTAGTATGTGAAAAACATAAACATACCGCTCGAGGAGTCAGGAGGAGGGCATCAGGAGTTCCTGTAGGCCCCAAAAGTACTTTTACAAACTGCTGTGTTTGCTCTCCATAAAGTTTTTAACTGTCAGTAATGTTGCATGTCTACACCTCTGCAGTCCCATCTGGTGACACAGTTACCTCCTCACCCACCTGCTTCCTCTGGCCTTCCTCTGCTCATATGTTAAAAAAAAAATCCTACTTTGGTTTTAAACTTATTAAAAATAAACTTTGATAAACTTCAGTGGCTGCAAGTGAGTCATAAAGTAAAATGTGTTGGACTATAAAATCTGTGTTTTTGTTGTGTATTGGTTGGTTTGTGTTTGTTTGTGTGAACTTTTGGAGGGAGGTAAGCCAGACATCGGGCTTTGGTTAGTCTCAGTCCCACTCTGTGGTTTCCTCATGTTTAGTCTCAGAGGAAAAAGGAAACAAAGTGCCCCCTTCCCTCCCACTGTTTGATTTTTTCCACCTGATAAAGTCAGAAAAGAACATCTAAAATGAGAAAGATTTCACCAGCTTTAGTTTTTCTCCTCACTCATGTCAGACACACACAGATGAAATGTCCTTAGATTGTTTTCTGATTCCATATTTTCAGATTTTTACCTTAATTTTCTCCTCCATTACTCGACTACCTCATCTATGCTGAAACAGGATCGTCCGTCAGGACACAGTTTGGTCAGTAAATATTTACACAGTGCTTATACAACACAAGTTGTGTAAACGTTCTATTGGCTCATATTCAAATCACGAGGCCGATGACGAGGTTACACACAGCCGTAGGTTTAAAACAACAACCGATTCTTCACTTATGTTTAGTCAATAAGAGCAAAACACTTCACTAGAACCATCTGGATGGCAGAAACAAACAAGCTGGTCGCAAATGAAGAGTCTTATCAAAAAAATTCTTGAACCGTGAGCGCCAGAAAGGTTGGAGGAACGCATGGATGTAATTTATTTGACCCATGTGAACAGAATTTAAACAGTGGCAAGTTTAAAACACAAGAGAATTGCATTTTGGTCTGAGAATCCAGGTTTTGTTTGAATGGGAGTTGAAAAGTAGACTTTGTGACGCTTGGAGCAATGTAGCTCAGATTCTGTAAGTCCCAGCAATTTCACAGTCGAGGTTGATTTGGAAATGACTTAAATTCCTCTGTTTTAATATAAAATGTGTGTATGTACCGGGAATCCTCTGGGTGGGAGACATGTTTGTTTGAGAAATTTCTGGGCCGGATTAAGAGTGCGGAGAGAATTTGGGCAATTTCTGATTTTTCCTAAACATAACCTTTGATTGTGCCAAGACCATAAAATATATCAAAATGTTCTTTTGGTCAAACTTTTATCTTTCGCGACCTGTTGACACTTTGAATGCAGTTTCTTGATGAAAGTATGCCTGAGCTGTAAGTTTGCAAAGCAGACTGGGTTTTTAGATCTAAGCCAAATTCCATTAATTGCTATGGGGGAAAAAAAGCCGCAGTTTTGGTGAATTACATAAATACCATAAGTCTTTTGTACAGCAAAAGTTATTGCACTCTATTCTCGATCAAGACGCATGTTTTGGTATAACTTTTGTAGGAGTTGAAGCTGCGGGCAGAGAATTCATGAAAAGCGTTAGTAATATGCTAATGCTTTCAGAATCAGCACTGTTCTAGACCATTTGTTACATTACAGTTGCTGTCATGACCACCAGAAGCGGCATTTTCTTTATATGCCTGCAAAAACCAGCACTGACTCATTTTCACCATCATCGAACTCTTTAATTCTTTCCTTTTAGACTCAGCGTTTTAGTCACATTATTGTTTTCCATCCAAATCACTGCAGTTCACACATGTTCGCATATAGCTGGCACCAGTTCACATACTTTCAAGGCATTTTAATCAGAGAAAATACATTCAGTACAAGAACAGATTAATCTAGATATAATCCAGTTTGTTATAATCATATTAGAATCAGTCACATTCATTCGTTGTTCTGTTTCATTGTGAAGAACTTTGTGATTTTTATCTTGAAAGGTGCTATAGAAATAGACTTACTTACTTAAAGCTTTATCCATATTACTTTTACACAAAACAGAACAGCTAAGGAAGTATCAAATCTTTAGTTCTTATCATTCAATGAGACAATGAGACGGCGGTGTCTGTGAAAAGGAAAACCTGTTAAGTGACGGTAAACATAAAGGAGGAAAGCCATTCCTTACAGATGGATATGCTTCAATTAATTTATTCTATCTTCTGCTAATGTCTGTCCATCCATCCATCCATCCATAAATCATTCATTAATCCAATCATCCATTCATTTGTCATGTCCCATCTCCTGCCAGCCCCTCCTCTCCTGCTCCGCTGATTGCCTCCATGTGTTTCACTTGTGTCTCGTCAGCTTCCCTCAGGTGTGTATAAGTTCCCCACTTACCTCCTGGCTGTGTCCAAATGTGCATCCTATTCACTACATAGTGCCCTATTTAGGGATGAAGCCATTTTTGTAGGGGTGTCCGAATGTCAAGAGAGAAAAAAGTAGTGCCCTCAAAATTACGCATAATGCATGTTGAAAAGTAGTGAGCATGGATGGTCCCTAGATGGGTCAATATAAACCACAATGCAGGAGCTCTATTCACTTACCTGGTGTCTAACTAACACAACAAGCAGCATCCGTTTCCTTATCTGCCGTCGTTTTCTTATTTTTATGATTATTAATTAAATTCATGTCAGTAAGAAGCTAAAATTTAAAACTGTCACTATTTCTCTGATTGAAATGCTGCATCAGGTGACAAGTGGCACGTACATCAAGCGGGTTAAAGTAAACCAGATATCTTTTTATATTGAATAGATCTGCAACAAAGAAAGAATAAAATACAATTTAAGGAAAATATTTTCACATAAGAGTTTGGATTTGATTTAGAATGACATCTTCACGGGCGTCGGGGTTGCCGTGGTGACAACTGGTAGTCATGTAATCTGCGGCGGGGAGAAAATAGTCAGATTTGTGTCTGAATCGCCAACAGAATGAGAGCACTTTATAGTCTTCTATGTAGTGCATGAGGGGTCAGGGTGGACATTTGGACACAGCCCATGTATTTACCAGATTGTTGTTGTGTGTCTTTGTGTTTCCTGTTGTGTTTTTTCAGTATAGTTTCGTAACTAGTGTTTGTTTTGTCAAATAAACTCTGTCATTATTGCACCTGCCTGTATTTGGGTCCTCCATTCCTCCTGTGTCGTGGCAGTTTTATCCTGATTATTTCATGTACTGTAACTAACTTAAATAAAATGATTAATAGACAGCTGGACTAATAATAAATGTGCCTTGGATGGAATAACAGATAATGCATAGTATAACATTGTTCCATTGTGATTTGACAGAAAACACTATTCATTAACCTCAACTTGAGCCAGAAATAATAATGTATGTGGTTAATTAATTAGTCCAGCTGTAGCCTAATAAGTATCAATGTTGGGGGCTATTCATAGAAAGTACATCTCCAAAGATTTAAAACATATTACCTCACCTATTCTCCACAGGTATGAAACATATTTCATTCCGTCCTTCTTATTACTCATCAAAGTCATCGGTGACCTAGTAAAAGTTTTTACTCCAACACACTGTATACAGGGGTCTTACCTATAGGGCTGGTTAGATTAAAGGATTTTCAATAACTGGATATGATGGCAATATTCGACTCTATGCTGTTTAATATTGTTTCATTACTGCTTTCAGAGACTATGAATATAATTTCCTTTATTAATCATGTGCTGGGGCTGCAGCTTCAGACACTCAAAGAAACTAAAGATACAGATAAAGATGTCTGACTCTGTCCTGAAAATTGGTCTGATCATAAAAAGAAGAATATTGCAAAATCTGCTCAAGTTGATGAACAACGCTGCTTACACAACACAGATGTGTGTTCAGGCAGAGTCTTCTTCACATTAAAATGATGATTTGTATAATACTTGATGACCCTGTAAAATTACATTTTTTTATTTTCTAAAAAAAAGGTGCTAATGCTTTAAAAAATAAAATTTGTTTAAGCACATTTACATTTACATTGGGTCTTTTCGTTCTCATCCACAATGGTATTGATTGGGAAATTTGTCCATAAGTCGCTGTCCACTGGGGATGAAGTTTCCCAACTTCCAAAACTTCGATCACAGATCATCACTTCGTTTCACTCGACTAGATTTATCATCTCAAAGTAAGTCTAATGTCTAAAATAATATTTTTGATGATCATTATAATGTCTGGAACATGTACATATGAAGTTTTTACCAAAAATAGTATTTAGAGCATTTTGTGTACATGTAGTATTTATACAACACAGGACAAGAGTGGTAGTAAAAACAGCCATGCTCTAATGTTACAACCTAGCTAGATAGATATGTCTGAGAAGGTCTAGCCAGGTTTCCACAAGATGGTTTAAATTGAAAATATTTTCTATACATTCTTGACCCCTTTGTACATAATGTGGGTTATATATTATTTTATATTATGGAAATAATATGCAAATAATATTTGTAACCTAAGCTGAATTACATAGATATATGGCAAAAGTCAAGAACTTTATAAATTTTTCTTGTAAATACTTTCAACACTGTCAAGAAATGGACTAAGCTAAATCACCCACTCAATGACTGCTCTGCTGATGTGTTGGGTCAGTTTGGACTCAAAGTCCACACGATACCCAGAGAGAGATATCGCTGGCAGAAAAAATGTCATCAGTCACAATACACATTTTTCTGGTCCACCTCTGACAGAAGATGTGTCCTCTCTACACACCACTGGAATACTTCAGGGAGTTCCCTATAACAAACACAAATGAGTACAGCATACAAAGAAATGAAACATCAATAAACACCAGTTCAAAAGAAATAGGAAAAGTATTGGGCATGTTCATGAAGATGGGCCTAGTTCAAAGACCCATGATATCCTCCTGGTGTTGATGTGATATCATGTAATAGATTACAGTCACTGTTGACATCCCTATAATTTGTCAACAACTTCACAGCATCAGACACTGAGAAGAAGAACGAACTCTGTAAACTTTTTTTTTTTTTTTAAATAAAATTTATATTAATAAAAAAGGCTAATATTGATCATTTGTTTATGTTCCATACTATTCAGGGGGTGAGTAATAATCATTTGGCTAAACAAACAACCCTTTAGCTCTAGTCATAGCTGGTGAAGAACCAGCAACCCCTCTCTGGATTTACGCAGAATAGATGGATGTTAACTTCATGAGACCTACTTGGGGTGACCACTCAACATCAGCAGCTCCTTCATGGTACTAAGCTGTTGGAAAACCCCTCTCATAATCCTTTAACACTGGCTCCATTGCCAAGAAAGCCCTGTGACATTGCTACATCCTTACGAATTGTGAGAAAAGCTTCCCTTTTAACCCCGGTCCTTCCCAATTTTTATAGGACTATCAAGACAGGACATCCTGAGCAGCTGCATCACTGTCTGGTGTGGAAATCGCCCCGTATCAGGTTGCAGTACCTGCAGTGGATACGACAGTTGAAAAGACCATAAGAGTCTTTCCCCACAAAGCTGTCAGCATCAGATGACCCGACACATCCCTCACACAAGCTTTTCTCCCTCCTGCCATCTGGAAAAAAGATTTCTTCACTCATCAGACTCCATCAATCTAACTTCTAGACCTGCTTTATACTCTTCAGAGTTTCAGGACCTGGAGCCTGTCACAGCTGCCATCCAACCAGAGGGCGGGTTGCACCCTGGACGGACCACCGGTCCATCACAGTCAAAAAACGTACACTCATGTTTAACATAAATATTCGATACAATGTTTATCAGTAAGACTGAAGGTGAAACCAGACTGTTTCTTTCTACAACATGCCTTTTTTTGACATTGTGGCTACAGATGATTTCAGCTGACTGAAACTCTAACTGTGGAATTTGTAAAGTCTGCTGAATGATGAGGAGAATGCACAACAAACAGGAAGTGAGTCCCGATGGCAGCGCAGCGTGTTGTTCTCATGAGAGCTGTCTTATCTCCGGAGAAGATGAACTCTTTCCTTCAAGTTTAGCCAGGATCTAGGAGCTGATGTACATGTTAAATCTGCTGTACCACATCAGAAACAAGCCGCCCACTGGTTATTGCTTTAAAGCCGCTTTCAGACTTGCATTGCGGAATATGTGCGGTAAAGTCCATCCGCTCTTTAACCAGAGTTGTCTTTTCAAACAAATCGCAGACTTTTAATGTTGCGGCTACGTTCACACATGGGGAAATATTCCGGATAAGTCGGTTGTCGAAACAGATTAGGATGTCTTTGTGTTGCGACCTGTCCGGAACATTTCTTTTGCGTTCAGGCAAAACGACGTGCCGCAATATTTCCGCTCTAATGATATGGAGGCTAGCCGGTAAACGTCCGCTACAGCTCCGAGGTAAAAGAGCAGAACGTTTGTAACGTTTGCAACCAGTATAAAATACAAAGTCCGCAACATTACCGCTTTTCAGAGCATGTCTGAAAGGGGCTTTAGGTGGCTGCTCATGTGCCCATCAAACAACCAAGTCAAGCAGGCAGGATGTGTTAACATGCTGAACACGATGACATTTAGTGACATCTGTCAATCATTTTGGCACATGTGATGTCACAATATTTATTCTAATCCATGTACGTGTTACGGGTCCCAGAATTGGTCCAACAGCAACAAAACAACTGTAAAACAGAGGTAGATGTTAAGCAACAATCAAGACAGTGAGCACCGTTTATCATCCAGGTGGAGTCTGTCTTTATTTTACAATAGAAATACTAAAGCATATAACATCCCGTGAGTGTTCATGGCTGTTTCAGTCCATCGCTATACTTAAGTGTAAATCCAATTATTTATTCATAACCCACATTCTGTTCCGATGAACTCATTCTGATCATTAATATCACAGTACACTCTTATATAAATGCATCAAGGTATAAGTAGCCTTGATGCACGTGTTTACCTTGTGACAGTGACTACAAATATCTATCAGATTAAATATCGCTAAATGAAAATATTATGGATTATTCCTTACCAGACAGTAGTGTTCATGTCCTCTGCATCTCAGCCAAATCTCCTCCTTTCAAGTCAGGTGACGCTGGAGCTCGTTGCTGATTGGCTTGGGATTTAGTACTTTGCCGCATTTGCCTGATCAGCTTATCATACAAAAGTTTAGTTTTCACTAAAACATGATTGAACAAAGGTTGACAACAAACGGAAACCTGATCATAAAAAATGCATCATCTTCATGTGAAAAAAGAAGATACTTTCTCGATGGGGATTGATCATTTCAAAAACTAAAGCCTCTACAGCCCTTCAGCCCACCGTCTAGAATTTAAAACAACAGAAAAAGGTATCAAAACTTGGTTATTTTGAACTGAAACTAAGATGTTTTGTAGTCAATGATGTAAACTGATTAAAATTCCATTTTAGAGGTTGGAGAGCCATCAAAGAAGTACTTTAAATTGTTCTCCTGTTGAAAACGTCTTGGTAAGCTAGCTCTCGCACGTGTATAATGTGTGTTTCATGTGAAACCGCCACGAGGTGACCATGCTAGCTGCTATTAAGCATGCCTCGAGCATCTTATGGTATTTTTGAAAGAATGATTGTTCTGTAGTAAATAAGCACATTGCGAGACTGTTACACTGTGAAATGCTTAGTCGCTTTCCCTGTATGACTGAGTCAAAGCCTTACATTGTAAGAAAAAGTTAGAAAAAGTCATTTTAAGTAATTTAAGATGGTTAAAAGCAGTAAAACTGTAATTCATGTTATTCATGCAATTTATTTCATTTTATTTAAATTCAAAATCCTGTAAAAAAAAAGTTTTCTTCCAAAGGAGACAATACACATGGAAAAGTGAAAATTACCTTAAAGATTAGTATTACTCAACAAATAATTGAATCCATTGGTAAAATGTGACCATTTTATATTATTTTATTGTGATTAAAATTGGTTAGAATGGTGTATTCTGATACATTGAGACTCTATTGGGGAAATAATTGTTTACCTACCTCAAAACTATATATTGTTTCCATATTGAAGAATAGATTTATTTTGCAGTTGAATCTGGACTATAAACCTGTTTTTGTAAATACAGGTCAGGTTTTTACTGAGCTGTGGAAAAACTGTGAAACTCCAACCCTTGTGTCCAACGAGGCTGACCGGTGAACCAGCGATGGCGAGCCTCCCAGTCGATCTCAGTGTCCGCTGGTTATTGCATCACTCTCAGCTACGAACCTAGTAGCGACATGTACATACTCAGAAGTGGGTTACATTTACATGCTAAAATAATAAATGAGCACTTATCCCCCCCCCACCACCATCTAGTCTGAGTGCTCCCTCCTGACCCAGACGGAGCACTCCAACCATTCTAGTGTGTAGATCTCCTGAACAGACGTTCCCAGTCCAGTCGTCTTTGGTCTGTTCTGACCTTCTACTGGATCCACTAAGTAGTAATGACTTGACAGCTCTGCCCTTATCTTCACCAGACGGTCCATAACATAAAGCTACAGATCTGATGACAAACTATGAAATCAGTTACTGACCTGAAGTGGCCTTTATTAACTTATAAACCACTTTATGAATGAAGATGGTGTTTATGGTGAATACATTACTCACACAGAGCAAACACGCCTTGGGCTCAGATCAGGGAGGTCATCCCTCCAGTTCATGCCCCTCCAAGTCACCTTGTTATTACCTACCTACCTATTATTACCCAGGAGAAAAATGAAATCCTCAGGCTGTTTCTCAGCCAGGCAAATCCAGATTCCTCCACCTATGCCCACCTGGAAGCGACCTGGTCACCAGGAAACAACAACACTTTAAGGTGAGGCAATTTTAACTGTGTGTTGTTGTTTCATTGAAGTCTTTGAATCTCAGATTTGAGTATTTATTAATCATTATTATATATTTTCATTCGTCCATTCTAATAAATCAGAATTAGCTCGCAGTCGTTATGCCTTTCCTCTCATAGCATCAAGAGCTGATTAAGATATTTGTTAAATGAGCTTTTTATTCACTCATATCTACATGGACGATGTAGGTTATGGTTCAGAAATGTCTGTCATTTTTAAAGGTTACATGAGCAAACAAATGAATCAAGACGAAAACAGACTTCTTCTAAACTGACATGTGACATAAATGTCAAAACCATTTGTGGGTTTCAGTTTTTACATTAAAATCATTTTAGAGGATATTTTTATCCAACACAACCTACAAATGAGTGTGAGGAAGAAGAGACTTTTATGGAACTTAAAAGTCATGGACACCTGTATTTACCATACCGTACCATACCATACCATATAGGGCTGGGTGATTAAACACATTTTAATCTCAATTACGATCTTGGATTTCAACGATCATAAAAACAAAATGATCCGAATTTTTGTTCCTTCGCAGTTTACTCTTATGCCGTTTTCAGCTGCATAACGAGCGCCACCGGCAAATTTGAAGCAGAAACGGACACAGAATGGATCTTTTACACGGACAGTTTAGTTTCAAGTTCTGCAAGATGGTTCTCTGAGCAAGACTGAGGTATTTCATCACATGAGTTCTCCAACCAATGCAGAAGAAGGTGAAAATGAAATAGAAAATGAAAGTTAAACTTACAACACCGAGTTCTGATGCATTCAGTGCAGCTCAGAAATCCCAACTCTAACAGTCTACTTCACATAATGCCAACTACAATATCCAGAAATAAACGAATCAGGATTAATTATGTCTTTAAAGTTTAACAGCTTAAATAAGTATTATAAAAAGATATAATTGTTAAGCATTATAGGCTAATATAAATATCCTGTTTAAAAATATTTTAGAATAAATAAAATGATAGAAAAAAGATATTAAAAATTCTGCAAATAAACAGTTTAATAGACAATATTTTATATATATATATATATATATATATATATATGTATATGTATATATAATATATGTGTGTGATACTGAAATCTTAAAGACATCATTCTTTAAAAGCCACTGTTAATGTTCAATA
>JBBBVU010000013.1:29724294-29734900 GCA_037177055.1 Atherinosoma microstoma
GGCGGAGGAGGGGGGAACTGCAATTTTTGGCACTTCCGCATAGGCTTCATTTTTTCGAATGGGAGGTTGCCCCTTGGGTTATACACATCCATGTATCACTTTAAAAATAAGGTCACACAGGTTTCAGTGCAGATCTTTATTATAATTTTTTTGTTTTTAATTCATTCTTTTGGCGTTATGTTTGTTATTTTTACTCGTTTGTCTGTTTGTTTGTACACGGCTCGTAAGTCATGACCTTTTATGGGCGTTTACATGCAAAGTAGGGCCAGCTGGTCCTTCCTTTAAATTTATGAGAGATTGGTATTCACCTATCAAAGAGGTGAGACACAAATAAATTTCGTTGTCCAGGAACATGTTCGTAAATCTTACGTAGGGTTTCAATAGAAGAACTTCTTGAGTACAGGAACAAATTTAAGCAGATTTGTAATAAGATATTAATGAATGAGACTCAATGATTTTCCTTCCTGGGCTACTGTAGAATCATGATATATTAATGTGAAGAAAGCCAAAGAGAAGGATTCAGGCTATCTAGGTTTAAATTTCAGTTTTTAAGAAAATAATGAATATGTTGCCGCCTTTCTGTCCTACATGGAACACTGAGGAACTTAAAGTGGAAGAAAACTTACAGATCTACGTTGTGTCTCTGAGCAAAGCTCCAGAGGATTTGACCTTTTCTTCAACTCACTTTTCTCTCCCTTCTTTGATACTGCTTTTTATCTAATTCAGTTCCCAACTATTTATTCATGACTCGCACTCCCGGTTCACTGGTTCACTTATGCATCTTTTTAGATTGCCCTGTTTTCTTTTCATATCCCACAGTTTTTTATTTCTTCTTTTTCACTTTGGTGAAAAACTTTGTATTCAGGCAAAAAGTGCAAAAACGAAGGAGACTTTCAGGAGCAGTGGTTAAAAAGAGGAATCTGATTAATTTCTGATGGTCTGAGCACATGGAGAGAGCCATGGCCATCCTGTTTCTGTGACCATTTTTCTTTTCTTTTAACCTCTCCCAATGCTTGAGAGAATAATGGTGGCAAGTGTATTTACTTCAAGGTGCCAACTAAATGCATGCCTCAACACAGAGGTGCAGAAAAAGGCTTCAAGGCGGAGAAGTGTGAGTTATTCATCAGTTTCTGACACTTCACAGCAGCCACAGGACTAATGCACACATGCAGCATCATTTCTGATAAATTGTGTTTGGGTCTGTGTGCTTTTCCACTTTTCCAGTTTGAGGTGAGTTGAGACGTTTTTATTTTTAACCAACTACTAGACGGCTTATTTCCCAGGAATCTTGTATTGGGTAAAATGGTGGACAAAAATATCTAAGATTTGAGGTCTGCAGAATCTTTCAGCCTCATGATGTGTCAAAACGAATATAATTCTTTGATCATTTAAAGTTGTTGATGGCAGTACCGCAGCTGATCGTAGGACTGTGTTCTTCTGGATGTAGATGATAGTGTTCCTATTGGTTGGAGCCTCGCAGCACTATGGCCTCCAAACTGGAAGATTTTAAGATGCACTGGCACCAATGTTGCCTTCACTTCCCACATCTTCCATTGTCCTACTTCAGTTCTTGGGATTTTACAGCTTCTTGTGTTCCCTCTTTATGTTTCTGTTGTTCAGGATCTACATGTCTATAGTTTGTCGACCACCACAAAGTCCAGCTGGATCTTGTGTCGAACATTCTCCAACACTTTTTATGGTGTCTCCTATCTTTACCCTGGGACTTCCAGCCCAAATGCAGTACACTATTCCTGCCATCTGATTATGATGTCCATGTTTGCCATACCTTCCTGCGTACCACCCTGCTACTATGTGCTGGACTGTGCCAGAGGTCTCTTTGCATGGCCTACAGCTGGGCTTCTGTCTGGTGTGGTAGACCCCAGCCTCTATTACTCTCGCACTTAGTCCCAGTTCAGCTGTGCAGCCATGACCAGAAGGTTCTGTACTGTATTTCAGACCAGTCTTCTCTAGGCACTGGCACAACTTCTTCATACTTCTTCACACTTCATTGACTTGTGCGTGGAACACGCCAAACAGCCTCCCATGATGGTTCCATCTCTTCTTCCTCTTTCATACTGGGTTTCGCTGTGGATTTTCACTGATGGCCTGGACCAGAGCTGGACGGTGCTGGGAAGCTTCTCTCAGTTATTGAACTAATATTTTAATAGTTTAACCTATATTATCATACCTATTCTTTTAACTTGTATCCATCTTAATTCTGTCACTGGTGATTTGGCTTACTGTAGGGCCGGGCGATACTGCAAAGTTTGGTATTGATCCGATACCAAGTAAATCCAGGGCATATTTATGACATTTCATAATCATTTAATGATTTTGCCTTTAATTATTGATCATAATAAAACACATTGTAAAGATTTTTGTCAAATAAAAACATTTTTTAATTAAACTGAACAGCAGAACTGAAAAATTTAAATGTAAGCTTTTTCGTTTGTTAACAATATAAAATAACATCAATGATGTAACAAAATAATAAAATAACTGTTATTCCCTTTTATCACACTATTGTTTGAGAAAAATAAAGTCAACAGAGCAAATTAGCAAAACAAAAGCAAAACCTACTATTGGTTGGCTCTCATTCACATTCTTTAGCTTTTTCCCCCCAAAGTCTTCAACAAGAGAAGTATCAATCTCATCACGCTTGTATTGATTGATACCGATACTAGCCTTGGTATCGATAGTATTGATATTTGGATCGATCTGTCCAGCCCTAGCTTGCTGGGCAACATGATGGATATGTGACATTACAAAGTTCTCACCAGGCTCACCATCAGCTCTATACCAGTAGCCAAGTCTGTGATTGTCCATTGAAAATGGTTTCACTTTCAGCTGTTTCCAGTTAACAGTTTGAGTTTTTTTTGCATCTGAGCTTTTTAGCTCCTCTTTGCATATTTACTCCTTGCTTAAGAATTTTTTTTTTATCTCAAAGGTGAAGGATGAATGGAAATAAACATTAAAGGATATCTCTACCATAATTTACTGTATGGGAGGGTAATTGCTCAGGCTGGTAGAATCTAGTGAATTGTGCACTTGGTGATCGGTATGACAACAGTCAAAGTGAAGCATGTGCCCTGGTCCAGTTTTTGTTTTTGGTCCAAACAACCAGCAAAGCAACAAGGACACCAATAAGAAGCTTATTCAGTGATAAAAGGACAATGCTGGTATTGAGGTGACTAAACAAGAAGTAGACTACAGAAAAGTCTGTGATCGTTTGACATATCATACAAGTTGAACTTGGGATGAATGGCTTCTCTGCAACCTGATTAAGTTATCTGAAAAATGGCCATAGTTATGGCACAGAATCTGCTTTCAGGGAGCCTATTGATCAAAGGAGACAGGTTCTACATGGTACAATAATCGACACAACGGTTTATTATTATTATTCATGCCTGTGGTACAATTTATAATGAGCAGATTGTATGGCTTAGTGTGAATATTAATTCTGATATGACTGAGACTGAGAAAAATTAAATCACAGAACAGTCAACCAAGCTGAAATATTCAGTCCTGTAAGCCTTGTCCCATGCACACAGAGATTCCTCCTGATTCTCTTAATCTTTTAAAATTATGTACTGTGAATGATCAACCACCACTACTGCTGAGAGACTCTGCCTAACTGAGGTGCTAGGTGATAATTAACCTGATTATGTCCCTGTTTAGGACCACTTACTTCTTCAGAGGTTTGCTGCTGCCATCAAATAAAAGATGAGCTGATATTTGGCATGAAACAGTCAAATGTTTCACTTTGAGCATTTAAAATGTTTTCTTTGTTCTACTGGAAATATGAAGCCATTTGTGAGACTTGAAATAATTTATTTCTGCTTTTATGCTAAATTTACAGCGTCTCGGCTTACGGTTTACATAAGGATAATTTTAGGTCCAATAAAATAAGGGATCATCAGCCTTTAAAGAGTCTGAATATAGTTGATAATATTTGATAGAATAATTAATAAAAGCAACTATGCACACCTGAAACAATAACTAAACAATGATATCTTAAATGTTGAATTGTTTTTCTGTGTCAGTTTTGGATAGATATGTTATTTATAGTGCAGACACTGAAAATGAAATCAAGGCGCAAAGATTCAAAACCACATTTTCACCTCATGCATCATCATTCAAACATATAATAAACACATTAATGCTCCTTTAAAAGTACAATATTAGTTCTGGATCATATTTATACACTGATGATCACATAACTTGCATTAATAATTGTTGTTTTCTATCTTACCACAGCAGGTACAAAAAAAGTAAATAAACGGCCATGTGATGCACACATGTTTGCAGGTTTGAACATGTAACCTTAAGGTGATGCGAACTAAAGACGGAAACATTGATATTTATTTTATAAAAGATTCCTTTAACCCCTGACATTAGTGTTGCCTGTAATATAGAACAATGAGAAACTGTTAGGTGCTTATAAAAAAAAACACGTCATGTTTATGTGGCAGTATGCGCATGCCAACATACTATTCTGTTCTACAGTAATTTAGCAGACGCTTTTCTCCAAAGCGACTTACATCTGAGAGAACAATACAAGCAAGAAATCAAACAAGAGGGGACAGCATAATGAAGTGTTAGTCAGACTGCTGTGAGTCCAGTTCGACACAGATGCTGCTGTGTAGTGCTAAATGTAGTGCTTTTTTTGTTTGTTTTCTTCCCCATTCTTAAAATAGACCCTTTATTTAATTACGATATCACAATTTCATCACATAATATCATCTTGTGCGAAAGTGTACGCAGCTTGTTCAGTGCTGAGTTGTGCCAAAGAGCTGGACAAATCTTTCTAACTCATCCTTACAAGTAGGGTAACCTAAGTGTGGAAATGCTCCTTGAACAGCTGAGTCTTTAGTTTGCTCTTAAAAGTAGATAAGGACTCTGCGGATCGGACAGGAGGTGTATGGTGAAAAGAGAAGAGGGCCAAGCACCGAGCCCTGAGGCACCCCAGTGCTAAATCCATGCAATCTGGACACTCCCCCTCGCCAAGACACTCTGAAGGATCTTCCTGTGAGGTGGGACACAAACCACAAGAGGACAGAGCCTGAGATTCCAAGCTCCGAGAGTGTGGAGAGGAGGATCTGGTAGGTGACCGTGTCAAAGGCAGCCGACAGATCCAGCAGTATAATGATTATGAGGACTGGCCAGCAGATATGGCAGCCGTAGGAACTCAGTAACTGACAGGAGAGCAGTTTCAGCAGAGTGGCCCTGTTTAAAGCCAGACTGACGTGGATCCAACAAGTTGTTGTGGAGGAACTGTGAGACGCTCTAGTAGTTTAGACATGAACGGGAGCGGTGAGATCGGCTGGTAGTTTTCAACCTGGGCTGGGTTTTTTCAGGAGCGGGGGAACCCGAGCTTCCTTGAAGGCAGAAGGAAAGACATCGCATTTAAGAGAAGAGTTGATAATATGGGTTACTGCAAGTTTGATTGTAGGTAGAACGTTCTGCAGGATGTCGGTAGGAACAGGATCAAGAGGACAGGTCGTGGGTTTTGAGTTTACAAGATGTTTGGAGACTTCATCCTAATTTAGAAAGCGGAAGGAGCAGAGTGAGGCACCAGTAGCTGGTTGGGGCAGGCTGAGTTGGTCAGGCTCAGAGAACTGGTTACTGATGGTAGCAACCTTTTCAGTGAAGTAGGAAGCAAACATCCCTGCAGTCAACACGGTGGGTGGCTGAGCGGGCGGTGGAGATAGAAGAGCGTTAAACGCCATGAACAGTTGTTGTGTGTTGGGAGCATTGCAGATCTTGTTCTGATAAGAGGTTATGTTGGAAGCCTTTAGGCTGGATGTGAAAAATGCAACATACAAAAAATGCAACATACAAACATCAAAGATAATGCAAACGTGTGCTGTTGTGAAGTTTTTGTCTTTATAAATCACACAATCTGCTCCCTCTTCACCCGTTAGCATAATTGCCTGTTAGGCATTGCTGCACCTGAACGCACATATGATCCCAACGGGGCCCATGTGACTTAATGTATGCACGCTGTGCTGGCTGATCAAAAAGAAACTTGGCTTTCCTGAAGAAGTTACAAGTACCTCAACAGACCTTAATGGAGCAGACATCCCTGCATTAACATGCTGAACCCCTTCAACCTCTCCAACACACACTTGCTAGATTTAGAATCAGAAGTGCTTTGAAATGTGTTGTGAGTTTAAAACAGGGTTTCTGATTGGGTATGCTATTTTACTCTAAGAACATGCAGCCCCATTTTGCCCCCCCCCCCCCCCGATGTGTCTATCAGGGTATGAATGTGGTGATATAGAAAACACGTAGTATAAATCAGTAGAAGTGCTGTATGTGTGTGATTGGCTGAATGTGACATGTTCTGTAAAAGTACTTTGGCTGGTCAACATGCGACTAGATATAAAAGGACAGTCCTTTTCTGTACTGATGAGAAGTTATTTTAAACTGTTCTGTCAGGAAAGTACAGACCCTGGAAACTGACCAATCAGAGGATGCAACACAGCCATAGGCTCTGCCTCCAGATCTTGAAAAGTCCAGCAGAGGAGTGAGTGTGGTGTGATCAGCTGAGCCTGCAGTGACAGCATTGGGACACAATTGTGCACACAGAGGGTTGATGGACTCTAAAAATCCCAGATGCTGTTTTGTTCACAATGCAGAAACGACTCCTCATGGTGTGTGTTTTCACTCGTTTGTATCGTTTTACATGCTCGTATCAGAAGTATGTTCTTGATCTTTATAGTGCGTACACTGCAGATTTATGTGCACAGTCGGTTTTCACACATGCCGGATCTGGAACTAAATAATTATCACGTAGAGAAAAGTGATAAAGTCAAAGGTCGAAGTTCCCTGAGAGATGTGAGAGGCTGCTAACGGTGATTCAAGTTAATAAATCATTTTCTAATCCTTACTGCAAGATAATGCTTCTGCATTTTGGAGGTATTTATTGAATATATGGATGCAGAGTAAATGTGTTGGTGTTCAACTGAATTTAGACTAATCTCATTTTAAGACCAGGTGAGATTCATAAGATGAGGTATTAAATAAAACCTTATAACTGAAGAGGGTTTATCATGACTGTATGTACAGTAGATTTTCTATGTCTGTGTGCATTGTGTGAGGATAGACATGAGTTGTTACAATACTGGAGTAGAGCAATGGATACATGCACATGTGTGGAATCAAGCCTGAAATGAAAATTTACTTTACTCTCTTCCAGCAGGAGGATCCTTCTATTGTCAGTACTCAGAAAGCAACAAATAGAAGGTGTAACGGTGAGGAAGTGTGCAAGATCTGAGCCTAAATATGTGCTCCAGCAGTGGGTTAGAAAACAAACTGAAAGAGACAGACAAATAAACAAGTTGAGGACAGCTTGACAAGACTGATAATTAAAGGAAAAATGACAGAGGGAGACAGACAGGGAGGGAATCATAGAGAGACGTGGTCTGAAAGAGGTGGAATGAAATCTTGAAGGTTTCAAGAGGTAAGAGACAGACAGAGACAGGATGCTGGGGTGTGGAGGGGGACGAAGGGAGAGAGGGATGGATGAGAAGATGAAAGATTAAGTAGCATGGAGGAATGTTAAGTGTAGTACAGAGTGTGTGTACAGAGAGAGGGATTTATGGGCAGTTCATGCTCCAGGCTAAATAGCTTCAGAATTATTAAAGAACTTCAATTAAAGTAATATAAGAGAGTGTGGGTGGGTGTGGGAGCCTCACACACCCCCATCAACTCTGATTTATGAATACTTTCTTTTCTTCTTCTCTCCCTCCTTCAGTGTGTTCATCATCGCAGCATCGGTTTTCTACTTTTATCCGGGACAAAAATACATAAGGAGGCTTCAAACATGAGACTGGTTTGAATCCGTCCTTTCAAGCTGTTGCTCTCTTCATTTAGATTCTACTTGCACTACCTCTACTTCTACTTCATGTTGCCTAATGGTTACAGTCATGAGTTAATAATTAAGTTAAAGCTGATAGAAAGGTTTGTGGTAAATAAAAATATATACAGACTCGGATGTTTCATAGTCACGAATCACAATCCGGTCCAAAAAAAAACCCTTCTATCCTCCTCTATCTGTTGAGTTTGGCCTGGTATGAAGGTGTCTTCACGGAATCATTTCACCTTCCACGTAGAAAAGAATGAAACAATAACAACTTATTATGAAATCCTTTGGAAAGATCATCAAGAAGGAAGTCTTATCCCAGGTTGAACACAACCTCGACCCATTTCAATTTGCATAGAGTGGGTAGAGGTGTGGAGGATGCTGTGGTCACTCTCTTGCATTTCTTGTTTAAGCACCTGGAAGGCATCAAAACTCATGCCAGAGTCTTGTTTGTAGATTTTTCATCCACGTTCAACCCCATAAAACCTTATTTATTGGCTGAAAAGCTTACTGACAACTTCAAACTTCAACAACATTTGATTTGATTGGTTGGATTTTCTTCCCAATAGGTCACAGTGTGTAAAGGTAAATGGTGTGTTTTCTAATGTTCTAAAACAGATACATTTTAAAGTTTGCCAATGACACTGTCATTGTAAGTCTTTTACAGGGAGTCGAGACAGCACATGGGCAGGTTGTGGATGATTTTGTTAGCTGGTGTGATGACTCTTTCCTCCAGTTAAATGCGTCTAAAACCAAAGATATGGTTATTGATTTTAGAAAGTCTCCACCAAGCCCCCCCCCATCTACTTTTATCTAAGCAGCTGCCATCGAGATGATGAACAGCTACAAATGTCTGGGAATGTTTCTTGGTAACAAGTTATGTTTTGAGCCTCAAACCTCTAAAAAACTGCAAAAGAGGTTATTATTTTTAAGAAAGATGCAAACTTTTAATGTGTGCACTGAAATGTTGTCTCTTTTTTATAAGAGCGTAATTGAACCAGGTTTTGTATTATTGCTTGGTACGGGAGCTTGAATTTGGTCAATAAGACCATGGGTAGATTAGTGGAAGCTGCTGTTACAGTTTCTGGATGCCAGCCGGAGGGCCTTTTGGCCATCTTTCACAATAATGTTTTGAGGAAGGCTCACTCCATACTGAACCCCCTGACCCATCCTCTCCAGAGTGTGTTTATACTACAACCTTGGGGCCGTCGCTTCAGGGCCCGGCAGGCAGGACAAAGAGACATAAGGTGTTGTTTGTTCCTACTGCGGTTCTCCTTAATGGAAATGGCCACTGAGGTGACCTTGTTGGTCTCTTTCGCGCATAGCTACTATTTATTCATATTTATTTTTATTTACTGTGTTTTTCGTGAATCTCCCTGTTGATGTAAGCTATTGGTTTTGATTTAGCTGGTCTTGATTAAGCCGTTGTTTATTGTGATGTATTTTTTATTTGTGTTGTCCTGTGTCTGTTTGTGCTCTGGCTGCAAAACCAGTTTCCCTTCGGTGACAATAAAGGAATCTGAATCTGAACTGGAAACAAAGAAATCATTAAAAAACAAAACACCTTAAAATCTCTGTTATCAATAAATGGATTAAATAGTTCGGTTTGGGGTTAAAGGAGTCGCTGATGTGTTTTAACATGTCTTTGTTCTGGTGTTAGTGTGAGAGTTCATTAAAGAGAACAATCTCCTACATGTAATCACACACATGCCTTACGCTCCTTGTTAACATCTGATTTCACAGGGTATCACCTGGTCTGGTATGTAAATATAGACATGTGTGATATTCACTGAAAGACCATAATGTCAGCTAAAACCACTTCTATAACCACCAGAAGTCTGAAAAACATGATCATGAATTCTGTCTTAACTTTGCTGTTTGGCCTCCAAAACTTCTATCTACCAGCATAAAATCACATTTAATGAATAACTACATATCCCAGGGTCCTTTGAAAGCAGTTTACCGTCCAAAATCATTGGGTCCGCTCCATTTACTGCCCGGCCGAGCGAGCTACTGGCAGGGTGGGTGGAGTTTTTTACTCCATTTAAACGATGATCCGATGGCTTGTTCGGTGAGAACGGCCCTTTAGCCACATGAGGAGCATTTAAAGCAGTGCTTCCAAAATTCCAGAAGTTCATACACTTTCCCACCAGAGACAATAACACACTGGATCAAGCTTACTGCAACATCCCAGGAGCATACAAGGCTGCAGCAGCTCCTCACCTGAGCATGTCGGACCACATCTCAGTGGAGCTGATTCCAACATACAAACCTCTGGTCTGCAGGACAAAACCAACCACAAAAATAGTTCAGGTATGGACTGAGGAGGCTTCTTCAGCACTACAGGACTGTTTTGTACTCACTGACTGGGAAGTGTTTAAAGATGTTTCAGGCCTGGAGGCCTACACATCATCCATCCTGGACTATGCACAGTTCTACACTGATGCTGTTCTACCCAGAAAGTCCATCAAAGTGTTTCCAAATCAGAAACCATGGTGTGATAGCACAGTGCGGTCTCTGCTCAAAGCTCAGGATGCAGCTTACAGGTCAGGTGACTGGCTAGCCTACAGTAGGGCCCGGTCAGAACTGAGGAAGGACATCCAGGAGGCCAAACACAGGTTCAGACTGCACATTGAGGAGCACTTCACTAACAACAACCCATGTGAAATGTGGAGAGGCATCAGAACCATAACGGACTATAGGAACAGCAACCAGCAGCTCAGCCACGACCCCACTCTA
>JBBBVU010000013.1:29735000-29749356 GCA_037177055.1 Atherinosoma microstoma
GTTCTTTCGGTCACTACCCAGAGCTCGTGACCATAGGTGAGGGTTGGAACGTAGATCGACCGGTAAATCGAGAGCCTAAGCAAGCTAAGCAAGCCAGCTTAGTTTATGTGAGGGATGTTCACATCGGCTGAAATGGGGGGAGAGAACCCCCGACCTGCAAGAGACACCACTGCTGCTAGAGAGCCAACATCCTGTCTCTACTGGAGACAGTCAGTAGACTATACTGTAGCAATGATGAGCGGGATTATTTATTTACCTGTTTAGCAGGACAGTTTTAATTAATATTGTGTAATATTAATACTAATACTGCCAGTGTTAGCCAAACTGGTTATATTTAAGTTTTTGAGTATCTTATTTACTGCTAAAAGTACAGGGAGCTAATTACTTATTTATGTATTTAAATGTTCAGTTAACTTATGATGCTGCTGAGCCGAAGGCTCCCTGCAATTGTTGTTGAATGACAAGGGAAAATGCTATCATGTAAGATGATATGACCATAAATACTTCACAAGGAGCTTTGAAAAGCCATGTTTTCAGATTGGGATTTGTACCATGTCACCACAAACACATAGCTCAGATCTCAGCCAAGATGACAAGTTGATGCAAGTAAGAACAAAACACTCCCTTTTCACTGTTTTATTTGTAGATTTTTAACAGTGCATATATGCTATTTCTCTTCCTACTGTTAAAGAAATAGATCCTCCGTTTATTGACCATTTGAAGACTATCATTTGGATGTTGTGGTCAAAGGTTACAGACATTGCTTAGAGCGAGCAGGTCCACATGTTCATGTCCAACTGCTTCATGTATTTTATGATTAATGAATCCTTCTGACCCGAAACTCTAGCCTGTTTTTATGGGAACTTACTTTACCAACTTGGTATGTGATGGAGCATGTTCCAGACTTCCTGTTTGTCTGTTAATAACCGGTAATGGCATCTGCCAATTGCTTGTCCAATCCAGGGACACTTTTCAGTCCAGGGTTTGAACAATGTTGGCTGGTGGATCAAAGCATTTCTGGAGAAATGCCACCAAGACTAATTGGTATCGTCAGTATCTAAGTCCCAGCTGGGATCAAACAGTGCTGATGGGAGAAGCCTGATAACCGAGATAAAGCAGCTAAATGCAAGGCTGGAGCATAAAACCCAATGATATGGTATTCAATTTCTTCATATTGGCATGGATAATAGCATGAAAAGATGGTATGGACTAATCTATGGCTGATAATTTGTGATTTATATCCTGGGGAATATTACTGCCACAGCTGATTACTGTGAAACAGAGTGACTGACAGGAACACAGACCAGACATTTGTATTTGACTTCAGGTCCAGTTCTCATTAAACTGAGAAAGACTTCTCCCTACTACTGCGTTGCTTGTGTTTGTATTGGTTATACTTCTGACCTGTGTTTCTTTATGTTCATTTTTATCATACATCGCTTCAGTCAGCCCTGTTGTTTTTAAAATGCTCCATAAATAAAGATGCAAGGTACTTATGCAAGTAGCACACGATCAGCCTTTTATGTGTCACATGTGCTGATTTGAAACTGCTTATAGTAGCAATGGGGTTGAGGACACTGGTCATGTGACTGTATCCTGCCATACTCATGTAGCCTATTGTGTTGTAATGAACCATTCATGAAATGTCATCGTTTGGTATCTCTCTGCCATTTTTTTCAGCATCTGGCATCCATAGAAAGCATCTCCACTAGAAACAAAAAGGGAAAGATACGTCCCTAGCTTAGCTAGCTAGACTCGACATGTTCACCATGCAAGCTGAGCATTATATTAGCTCATGCAACTTTACAGATCCATGGGTTTTATTCAAAACAAATTTATAGAAACATGCGCACCACACAATTAAACTGTTCAACCCTCAAACAAATGACCAGAATCTCAACAGGCCTCAACACAGACTGAGGGAGGGGAATTTCCCCAATCTGAACAGAGCCCTGATTTGCCACTCCCTAAGCTGCACCCATTGAAACATAGACTTGTTGTACATAAAATAAAATAGTGCAAACTGATATAAATGGCAAGAGGAATCTTTATTTCTTTATTGCTACATGTCACATATCTCCATGACCTCCTGTCATTTCTCAGCTGAACGGAATGAAACACCAGAGTTGTGAAAGAGTGCCAACCGGAAGGTCGGTGGATCTATTCCAGGCTTCCCCTGGTGAACCAACAGTTCACTAAGAGAAAGCAAACTATGCATGCTTTCACATCAGTCTCCAAAAGTCTCCTGTAATGCCAGAAAGTCACTCAATTTGTCGCTAGTTGCTAGAGGGGTCCGAAAACTCACTAAATATAGCCACAAAGTCGCTAAGTGGGCAACACTGTTCAACATGGTCAACATGACTAGAAAGTACAAGAACAGTCCATTTACCATTAGCCTCTGGCTTTAACTGTAACCTGAAGGACATGATCTCTGACATGTAGGCTGGATTCACGCTTTAAACTAACCCTGGTCCACTTCCACAGATAATTTGGAGACGTGAGAACAAACATTCTCACTCTGGTGTGGACCAAAGAAGTGACCTCTTGTCTGCTTGAAAATCGGTTCTTTTCCAGTTTTAAAGCAAGCGGAGCATCCAGGGTAGCAAAGAGAGGAAGTGATATAGATCAGCATGGTGGATAACTAGCTGCTTCTCTTGATGCTCATACTGGACACATTCTGGTGAAAACTGGATCAGGTTTTAACAACAAAGTGAAAACAGAAAGCAAAGTACAGAAATGTATTGTTGCTCTGCTGTTTACTGGTGGTGAACAAGATGTTTTCAGTCCTGGCCAATCAATGAGCTGGATTCTCTTCTTTCTTGTGGTCAGGGTTGTTTCGGGGAATGTTGTCCCCCTAGTGAGCAGTTGTTGAACCTGTGTGATGTTGTGCAGGTGGCTTGGCCTGCTTCAGTAAAGTGCAGTGTGAAAGTGCTTCCTGCCCAATCGAACCGAGTTCTCCAGACTATCCTGGCGTGAATGCTCCCTTATTCCTCCCCAGACCAAAAGTTGGAGCCGCAAGACAAGTCTTTATCCTCAGCGCCGCATTTAAAAAAATCTCTTTGACTTGATCCTTCCTGTTATTATTAGTGAGCTCAGTCATAGTTTATGTCTTCAAAGCTGCGTTTTACTCTTATAAGAGTACGTCTCCATTATACTCCAGCCTCAACCTGTCCTGCTGCTTTGTGTATTTCAAGTTTACCTCTGACATTGAGACATGTCATATTATTACTGCAAGCATCAATACAAAGCTCCTCAAACAGTCTAAATCCCACCTCGCCGTGCCTTTGGCCCACATACACATTCTCCTGAATGCCTTTGCCACAGTGTACACATGAAGCAGTCTTTATATAAATCCATCATCTGGAGAGATCAGGGACTCTACGTTTCCTTTGTTCAAAGTCTCCCTAGAGGAAATGACATCACCAGATCTCTTTGTTTCAGTAACCTGTGGTGCATTCATCCTACATGTCCAAGTTAGAATTTATAAGTTTACATAGAAAAAGTAAAGAAAAAAAAAAGCACTTTTTTCAACAACTCCCTCCCACTGTCACTTGAGTAATATCCTTACCCAAATATTTGAACTCGTACTTCAGAGCAAAGGAACGGCATCAGAGCAGACTGTGGTTTTATTAGTGTCAAAACTTGGATTGAATGAGAACATGATTGAAAGATCTAGATATAAACTCAGAAACAGGCACTCTGGGGGGTGGGGGTAGCGAGCATGACTGACTGAACTTGTGTTCCTATATTTTGTCCACCAACAAGAAATTTTAAAATAAAAAGTAGAAAAAGTGCAGTAAAAGAAATTCTGCCAGATGATGTCTTCCCAAGATAAACACTTCTTTATTGAAAAAGAAGTATGAGTTTTCATTACATGACCAACTAGAAGCACTCAGAGAGCGCAGACCTCCGCCAAGCCAGTTGCCATTTTTTGCTAATGATTGTGGGGATTGGTTTTTGAGTTAAACTAATGGCAAAATGATCCTTATCTCCCCATGAGAAGGCACAAACCAATGTCACAATCCGTTGGTCATGTGACCATGAACAGCTTACCGGTGAAAACAAACCCCACATCATACCAGCATCTGTGTTGAAGTGTGGAACTTAAGTTTTCTCCATGTTTTTTTTTTTATAGAAAACGATTCAAAATGTCCTCCAGTTATATTGATACCCTCACTGTCAAGGCTCGAAAAACATATGAGGCGAAGCTAGCGGCAGTAGGACTGAACGGATGTCCTTATGTCTGTCCACAGTCACATTGTGAAAGAGCTGCTAACAATAAACATTGAGAACTTCACAAAAACCACTATTATTGTTACTGAAAGCAGACATTTCATGGTGTTTTGGGCTTCTATACAAAATCAAGCAGAAGTTTTAAACAGTAATATCATAATAGATGTTTTACTCACCAGTCACTAAATGCTCCGAACAAACTTTCAAATATTTTGAAGGACTCCAAGGTGTACTGTCATCCAGACATCCAGATCACCCCCAAAATCTGACTCTATTCCATTCCAGGGATTTCCTGAAAATTTGATAAAAATCTGTCCGTTTTGTTGCTAACAGACAGACAGACAAAAATACACTTCATAGGTGGTCTTATACTATACTTCTAATGCCCCTTTCACACTAGCACCTAGTCAGCCCAGCCTTCATTCAGCCGACCCCACACTACCCCGGTTTCGTCTGTTCCGATTACAATAGAAGGCAATCGCGGCCGTCCTCAGTGTGGGCGGGGTCTTCATAGCGAGTTTTCATGAAGTCATTTGTTCGCGACACAAGCACACTCTGCTAGCAAGGAAAGGAACGTCCTCACGTCTATATTTGACCACGGTGTTGGTTTTTGAGATTCCATCGCTTCTTTCTCTGCTTCTCCTGCTGCTAATGTTTTCTCTGGTCTTGGCTTTGGGTTTTGTTTTTGCCGTGGTCCGGAATCGCACTGAGTCATCCAATGATGTCAGATTCTGGCCAATAGCGGCCTGCAATCTGCACACGTCACCATTATGGCCCTACTCGGCCCCTTCAGAACCTCGATGGAGTAGGTGCTAAAAGTGTATCGCGTGAAAATTGTAATGTGAACACAGACAAATCAGGCGGTGTGGTGCTGGGCTGGGCTGACTAGGTGCTAGTGTGAAAGGAGCATAAGTCATGTGACTGTCCGTCACCCTCTCTCCAGACCTCAAATCCTCATCATTATGACACATTTCAGGAAAAACTACATAAAATGGAGACATTTAATCTGTGACTATGAGCAAAACAACCACGAAAAGGCTGCTTGTCTTTCCCAATGGACCTTGAACACATTAGATTATTGAATAAAAAAGCTAAAATCTTTTTTTTTAACCCCCCCCCCCCCAAAAAAAGAAGAAAAGCTCAAAACAATAAATTCTCTCCTCTGTTAGAAAATGCCACTACTTGATTGGAAAATACAATTTATTTTCTTTCCATCTCTACTGGAATTAATGGACTATTAGAGGTTTTCCTTTTGATTTTCCACTGAAAGCTTTGTCTTCTTTGCTGTTGGACGTAACGTGTCTGTGCATGTCTTGTCAGTATCACATGAGGTTTCCAAGGTGGTAGCAAATGACTGTGGTAGCTGTGACTCAGTGTACATGTATTTTTGGCATCCAGTTAACAGCATTAGCAAACAGTAGCAAACCACAAAGTATGTTGAACACTTGTGTTATTCAGTGTTTAAACTATGACACACCCAAAACTCAGGTTATTGTTTTCCTTTATGAGTAAGTTTAAATTACGATTTATAAATGACATTGAGAAAATTTCTTCAAATTGTGGTGCAAAATATCCACATCCCCCTATCCTACCTATGGCAGTTTCACATGATAGCTAAAAGCAAACATATACATAGAATTATGCTGTAATCTTACAATATTTATCACTTTATTCGTGAAACTGGGCTCTGTGACCCAAAACAAATGCAATTACAATTACACACAAGTGCATGCTGGTAAACCAAGTGAGCATCTAATGACTACAGGCAGGAGCCATATCGTGCACAATCAAGCATCTGATTTTTGATGAGAAGTTAAAAAGAGCAAAATGAGGCTGAGAGAAGCTGCCTGTGTGGAGGAAATCAGAGGTGGGTAGTCTCCCCTTCATGGTAACAACAGTTTATGTCCTCTGATCTTATAAAGAGTCAGATATCTCCCAATCCAGAGAGCCCTGGGAGATTTTTCAGTCTGAATATTGCTTCAATGTCCGACATCCTAAAAAGTCCTTGTTAATCTTTTCTCATTTGGATTTGCACAACCAACAGTTTGCCCTGACTTAAAATTCAAAGGTCATGTTTGAAAATGTAACCTGAAGGTACTTACAGCTACTTAAATGACAGTTTTTTCTTTCTTTTTTACAACAGTTCGTCCTGCCGTTCCTTGTCAACTTCCATTACCACATTCACCAAAAATGAAGAAGAAATATCTTCAGGGCAAAGTGATGCTTCATCTTATCATACACTTAGCTCCAGGCTCACTGGGTCTTATCTTACAGTTCTCCATGAACATGCTGGAAAAACTGCAATATCTTTACAGATTAATAGATAACTGTTGCTTGGTTCCTTGATGCAGCCGACCCAGGTTTGGATTGTGTGCCACCCCCTCCAGGATGAAGTAAAGATGAACTCCTACTTGGTTTGCTTCCACAGAACATCCTTCACAGCATGACTACGCCTACAGGTCTGAAGATCACCTGGAAACCAGTATTGATTCCAGCTGGGCAATACTGCATATTTTGCCATCAATCCGATACCAAGTAAATCCAGGGCAAGTATCGTCAATATCAATACCGATACTTTTTGCTTGAAATTTCAAAATCATTTAATGATTTTTCTTTTAATTATTGATCGTGATTATGATCATAATAAAACAGAGTAAAACTTTTTGTCAAATAAATTTTTTTTAAATTAAACTGAACAACAGAAGCTTTTTGTTTGTAAACAATATAAAATAACATAAACAATGTAACAAAATAATAAAATAACTGTTATTCCCTTTTATCACACAATTGTTTGAGAAAAATAAAATAAACAGAGTTAATTAGCTAAACAAAAGCAAAACCTACTATTGGTCGGCTCTCATTCACATTCTTTGGCTTTTTGCCCCCAAAGTCCTATAAAAGGAAAGTATTGATTTCATCACACTGGTATCGAACGATACAGATATACTAGCCTCGGTATCGATAATATCGATATTTGGATCGATGTGCCCAGCCCTACTCAACAGTCCAGGGCCTTCGTAGTCATATTTTGCAGGATGAGGATTAGCATTGTCGAGTGGGCCACAGTCCTGCAGGCTTTTAATGGTCCCTGCTCCAACAAACCTGACTCAAATTAAATGGATCCAACATCTCACACCCTCACACCACACCAAAGATACAATTCTAATCAAAGTATTCAGTTTTACATTGAGGAAGATTATTCTGAATTTGGTCCAGTTTGCAGAAGCTGTGTTTTGCAGATTGTTGAATTTATGAGACTTTGCCTCTCTAAGGTGCTCATTTCAGTCATTGAACTGATCTGTTGATAATTAGTGTGATTATTTGGAACACACTTGTCCAGCTCACATTTCCAGTTCATTTAACTGGTTGCTGCCATGAAGGTCAACATGAGCTCATATATATACTTTTTTTTTTTCATTCAGCATTTGATGTTTTCGGTGTTCTGCTGTGAATATTTATTCTTTTATTAATCGCATTTTTGTCCCAAATTTTCTGTTTTTAAATTTTTTTATTCAGACATTCTTTTGAGCCTCATACGATGACTCCTTGAGTCTGAGGCTCTGATGGCCATCTGACCAGGAAGAACATGTAAGATTACATGTGGGCATGTTGTAAGGACTGTCTGTTGGTCAGCAGGCATCTACTCATGCTTGCTTTCTTACCTGAAAATGTGAAGAGGAGGATTCCTCTGGCTGATTGACAGGCCCACACTGGTTCATGACCACAGAGATAAAAACAGGATCAAACAGGCTGCATCAGGAGTAATTAATCACACCGCGTCCACACACATAAACACCTACGTGAGACGAAGCTGGCTGAATGGAGCTTTAAACAGGTCTTTTATGTGTAGCCTTAATTGGTCAGCCGTTCTGGGCCTCATGTAAAGGCAGCACATCTCTGTTATTGTGCCAGCATGGATGCAAAGATCAGTTTCAATAATCAGCTGCCAGCTTTGTGCTTTCACATAAAAGAAAAAACATCTCTCACTGTTCTTGTGTTTATTTTCATTTCTACAGAGTACAACAAAATATAATACTCTGTAGCATTTCTGCTCCAAGGACAGGCTGAGAGTATTTCACATCAAAGTAAGTAATGTATTTGATATCCTTGGTTAAATTGTGTAGGTCAGCTCAGAGGTAGCAGTCAAGCAGTTTAGAAGAGGTTTTCCTCAGGCCACGAGCCTCATTAATGCTTCATTTATTCATTATGCACAGAACTGTGCAAAAGTTTTGAACCGTGCTTCATATAAAAAATATATATTGCCAGGACGACAAGATATAGATGCAGCAGTTTATCAAAACATGAAGTAGAAATACATGATATAACAATGACAATGAATATTTGGTCTGAGCACTTTTAGTCTTCACAACAGTCTGAACCCTCTCAGAAAAGCTCTCTGTACTTTCTCTATAGTCTTCAGGAATAGTTCTCCAGGATCCTTGAAGGACTTTCCAAAGATCTTCTTTGGATGTTTTTGCCTTTTGTTCCGTTCTCTGTCCAGATGATCCCGCACAGCTTTAATAATGTTGAGGTCTGGGCTCTGGGGAAGATCCGTTCCCCCCATCAGACCTGTTGAGGTCTGGGCTCTGGGGAGGATCCGTCCCCCCCATCAGACCTGAATTTAAGGTCACTTGGCTTCTTCAACCTTGTCTTTCCGTTTCACTTCATTACCGATAGCTACCTGACAGCCAGCCTTCCACAGAGACCAGCTTTTTATTCTTTAAAGGACACACCAGTGATATGTATCAAGTTTTTAGCTAATTACTGTTTAAGTATCACTTTGTTTATGTACATTTATTAATCATGTTTTAGTGGCGTATCATCATTTTGTCTTCCACTTAGCTTCCCTCTTTTGTCCCTTTAAACAAATGTTTGATTATTTTTGCTTTCAGAGGGAGGTTTAGGCCCAGTTCATGGGTCACTGGGAGGAATGAGAGTTACTTCAGGAAATGCCACAAAAACCCAACAAAAATGCAGATAACCTTGGTCACTGAGGAGAAATACACAGCGGGAAACTTGTTTGGAATAACTGAGTAAAAATAAGAATGGAGAAAACATGTTGAGGCTGACTTCCTCTCACATAAACAGCTGGATGACGACTTGTTTGATATAAAGAGGATTCAAACTGTTGGGAATACGTGAAATTGTCCTTGGCTGTTACTAAACAAGCTGCTGCAGCTCTGCCATCTTATATACACTTTTTGTTTTATTCACAGCCTTTTTTAAACCTGCCTTCTTTCTGGTTTTCTGACTCTGATCTTCGTTCTAACACCTCCAGTCACACAGGTTTGGTTTTTGCACATCCCAACATCCTTAATTCACCCTCTGCTTTGAAAGAAAGTGCTTCCCATTTCATTTGTCTCACCTCTAAATTTATCTTCCCTACACTTTCTCTTTTATGATACAGTTTTCATAAGCTAGGAATAAGAAGTTTTAGTTTTTAATAGAAAAGTGTCTTGCCCACATTTTCTCCACTTTCAGTTGAATCATGTTTCACAAAGAAACTGCCAGCTGCAGAGACCAACACTGTCACCAACACTGAGACCAACAGTTTGAACAATTACTACTAAATATAACCCATTTAGTCATGTTCTGGCTGATCTCATAGTTTATCTCAGTTTGTTGTGTCATGTTAAAGGGTTTTGGTTCAGTTCTTGTGGGATTTCTTTTGATATTTGTGTTTTAGTTTGTGGGCTTGGTTATCTTGTTTCCTGTTTTATTTAGTAAAGTTCATCCCCTTGTGTATTACATTGTGTTTACTTCCTGCTCTCTACAGACAAGGGGACTGTACTATGAAGCTGGTTATCAACTCTGTAAGTTAACCCAGGGTTTTCCCGTCTTCATCAGTGCCTGCTCACATACAGGGGTTGAGTCTGCAGCGTCCAATCACAGAGAAACCCTGCCGAGCAGCCTACTTCACCATGGAGGAGCATACAATTATTCTTTAGAAATATGAAGAATTTAAACACACCATCCAGGCCAAAAGTGACACTGTTGCCGCAGCAACAGCCAGAAAGGAATGCTGGCAGAAGATATCCAACTCAGTTAATGTGTTAATTCATCAGATTATACAATATTAATTCATTGGATAATAGAAATGGGCAGAGCGTCCCCTTCTTCCTTTATATTTATTATGATCTCTACCAAACCAGAGATCATGTCTGTCTACATAATTTTAAATTTTATGGACGGATTTTGATTACATTTTCAGTAAATCTTAAAAATGGAATAAAGGAACAAGTGATTAGATTTTGGGGGTGATCCGGATCACCGCTTGGATCCAAGAATTTATAAAGTTTTCTTTACTATGAGGAGATAGGGATAATTTTGCCATTACAGCTTTTAACTAAAAAATAATGGCCACAATGATTAGCACAAAAAAAGGGGAAACATTTAAATGGCTTTGCGGAGGTCTACGCTCTCTGAGTGCTTCTAGTTTCCAATGAGTTCTCCCATGAGTGACCATTATTAACTGCATTATTTCAGATGCAACCCTTTTGGGGCTAAACAGACTTGAGGAAAAGTTCATAAAAAGGATTGCATCCATCCCTAAAAACTCTCTCTCTTTGATCTGCGCACAAAGGTCGACAGATAACTGATTGGTCAGGAGGTGGTGTCTTTATACTCATTGATTTCTTATCCAGAACATAACCTGTTCTGGAGCAGGTTATCCTTTCAGCGTACGTTACCATGGTGATATATCCCGGTAAGAAGTTAACCAGCGTTGTAATACAGGTTTCTAGTTTTATTTATAATTTCCTTCACCTGCTCCTTGTTCTGCTTCCTCACTGCATATGTACCTCCTGCTGTCTCTCAGATCGTTTTCATTGTTTTGACATCAATGCAATCTAAATAATATGATCACAATTTAAAGCAAACAACTTAAAAGATAAGTAAAAGTGAAACAGCTGTTAATTCCTGCAACCCTGATGACAGCTGCAGGATGTAGCAGTACATCTCTCTTTGCAATGAAATGAGATTGCTTGGAGCATCACAGCCGTACAGTAAAGGCAGATTAATATGTGGGATAAACTTTGACAGAGAACCTCGGACATCTTTAAGACCAAAAACTGAATTTACAAGAAAGAATTTGCAGCTAATCTTCTATATCTCCAAGACAACACTGTAATCTAAATAACTGATTAGTTTTCTCTTAATATTTTGATAGAGCTGGATATCATCAGCATTATGGTGGAACTCTGTCATGTTTACTGATGATGGTGCCTCCATGTATGATGAAAACAAGACTGGTCCAGAACCATGTGGTATACTGCAACTGATTCAGCTTTGCATGGAGAACACATGATTTACAAACTGGAATCTGTTGGATAAATATGACCTAAACCAGTCTTAATCTGGACTGGTACCCAAGATCCGGTTGATATGTTCAAGTCTGGGATAAGATTCTGTGTTCAGTGCAGTCAAATGCAACACGAAGATCTACGAGAACCATCAAAGACTCAAGACAATCTTCAGAAGTAAAGAGGAGGTTGTTTGTAGTTTCAGTATTGTGATGTACTTTAAATGTTGGGTAGGAGATCCTGGAAAAACGGTTCGAATGAGGCACATTTTGAAAATACAAAAGTCCAAACCTCTTTTTTCAGACCAGGGGAATTCGTACAAGCAGCAGACCTAAAGCAGACCCAGGTCCCACTGGAGAGATTATTTGTCCATAGGAAAGAGCTAGAGGAGCTGGAGGAGATGGACGTCTGGGTTCCCTGCTTAGATTGTTGTCCCAGAACTGGAACCTGAATGAGGCGCAGAAAAATGGATGGATGGATGGATGGATGGACGGACGGACTGTATATCAATTTAAAATGATAGCAAAGGTATGGAAAGTCATAAAAACACACTCCAAATGACCATAAAGGGCAGTGCCATCCTTGTGCAGGGTGAAATGCATCTCTGGCCGTCCTCTCATAATGAATTTTCCCTGGACATTAAACTGGATTCCAGGTTTTTCTGCTGCCATTGAGACTGTAAGTTTACCTGACAAATGAATCAACAACTTTACCAGTGACATAGAAGCTCTGAGCTAATAAAATCTAAACGTAAGTACATACCGTTTACCTTTCACACAAGAAAGGACCACAAAGAGGCCCAAAGTGACAAGAAATTGATGCACAGTAACTACAAGGAGATGCAGCAGAAAAGAAAAACCAATGAAACATAAATCAGACTGGAAAAGAGACACAGAACAATAGGAAGAATGTTCTGGGAAAATTCTGATGCTGGCATCAGGATGGAGCTCAAATTACAAATCCATCCTCACAGAGCCATTAGCATGGCTTTCTGTTAGCTTTTGTTTTCTGAAACTGGGACCCCTAACAGTCCAGCTTTCATGTCTGTCCAGTGCTCCTCACATCTCATTTCTCTGTCCTTTTTTATCTGTTTTAGTCTTGTCCCCCATGGTGTATTCATCCAACGATTCTCTCCTGGACACGGCACCAGTACAGCTGGACATGGAGTATACTAAGCCCCGTCCACAGCAGAATACTAATGTCCATTGATCTTTCATATACATATCATTTCAATCACAGGGATAGCATCCTCTGATCCTCAAGATTTATTGTGATCAATGTGCAATAACTATAAAAGCTATCGAGCTGGGGTTGAATGTGGGGTGGAATTAACAATCATGTACGTTTAAAACAAAGATTACGCAGCGATGCTCTCCTCTGACACGGCCGTCCGGCCGAGCAACGGCTTCAGGTCTGGGAGCAAACAAACACTGCATTCATGGGTGAGAGACAAAGCCACAGAAACTTGTTTCCCTTCTTCATGAGGAGAGTGGGAGTTAATTAAAACGTGAGACACCTCTCTGAATATCTTTAGCACTGTTTTCAAGCTGCTTTCCAACGCCCAAGAGTAAAAGCTAGGATGAGCACAGGCTTGAGGAGGTGAAAGAGAGAAAAATGAGATGGAGGGCAGCAAACACAGCACTATTTCTACACAGATCCGACTAGACAGGCTAAAGCTGCAAATTGCTTTTAGCACTCAATTTCTCACCTTAATTAAAAGAGGAGAGAGATCCAGTTACAGTTACAGGCTGCCTCATTTTCAGCATCTGCTTTCCATGACAAAAGTGGGACAATGGTGGGGCGGGTGGGGCTTTTTTTCTTCTTTTTTTGCCTGCAGCTTTCTTCTTTTAAACCACTGAGTGGTGCTGAGTCAGGTCCAACTCTGATTCTCAACCTGTGGTGTGAGACTTCAGAAGATTCAATTGCAATTAGCTGTGCTTATAGCAGCTTGTTCTATGGTTAACACCACCGAACGTATCGCTATTTCTGTCTTTTTTTTAACTCAACACAGCAGTCAAATTATATCTGCACAGGCCCATCGGAGGCCTGGTTAATTAAACTCACAAATCATCCATCTGGTTATACCCTTTCATTTATGATTGAGAGTCTTTTTGTCCACAGTGATTTGCTGCTGGGAAATGTTTTCAGTTGATTGCTAATAATGAATTCAGCAGCAGGGATTTCTATTCCTGCTAATATTTTACCTCATCCTCCTTTACAATAAATTATTATTTAGTGTTTGATGTTGGCTTTAGAGGTGCTGAATGGCAAATTTTTCTGCCTTTTTCATCTGTTCTGTTACAAAATTCAAGCATGAGACCGTCTGTCCTGAAAAAGGTTTGGTCTTTATGTCTGAAAAGAAAAATGTGTTCAGAGACGCTAAAGAAAGTAGCCTACCTGATTTCATGAGATGTCAAGCAAAAGCTTCCAACATGGCTCAAGAGTCCATGTTTCATCATATGTTGCTGTTCCGTCTGGACCTAAGGCTAACACAGAGGGGGGAGAGTTGCTTTTTTGCATCATAATCTGTTGGACTAAAATAAAATCTTTTACTAAATCAAATCTTCCAGAACTGGCCTTAAACTTAACAAGTGTCATATTTGTAACTCAGGTCTATGATTTGAAGCCTTGTGAGTTTCTTCCTTCCTGTTCCTTCATGAAGACTTTTACTGTTTGTAAAAAAAAATAAAAATAAAACAGAAAATAGGATGGGACAACTTTTTGAAGAGCCAAAATTACTTAGGCAGAAATTAGGCATTTAATAATATCTAATTCTGCCTGCTATTTATTGCATAAGTGCTTTATATATTTATATATATATA
>JBBBVU010000013.1:29749456-29766189 GCA_037177055.1 Atherinosoma microstoma
GCGCCAAGATTTAAATGATATATCAGAGAATTGTTTAAGATTGGGAATAAAGTGCATAATATGGGACCTTTAAAGTTCTACAAGATGGTTTCCAGTACCAGACTGAGTTCTCCAAATTATGCAGGAGAAGGTGACTCGGGTCGAGGAATAGAAAATTAAACTTGGATTTACGGAGACAGAGAGCGCACAGGCACTGTTATGCTGCATTCAAGGTAGCTCGGAAATCCCAACTCTGGCAGCCTCACACAAGGACAACTACAATATTAAGAAATAAACAAATAAAGATAAATTATCTGTTTAGAGTTATGTGGCCTTCCAAACAGCTTTAATAAGTATGATGTAATGACAAAAATACTCAGTTAAAAATCTAATAGATTAAATGAAAATAAAAATTAAAAAAAATTATGCGATTAATATGCGATTAATCGTGAGTTAAGTCAGGACACTCATGCAATTAATCACGATTGAAAATTTTAATCAACTGACAGCAGTAATATTCAGTATTTTCAATCAGGAAGTTGATTGAAAGATTTGAGAAAAAAAATCAATAACATTTTATAGCAGTTTTTGGAAGAAGACCTTTTTTCCTCTAATGACCTGAAAAGGTAGTAAATTAAAGCGACCTACAAGGGTTAAAGAGGACTTGGCTAGACCAATATATTCCAGACTCCACCTGCCTTTCAGACCTTCCAGGCCAACAGACTGCAGACAGTCAGTGCTCGTTAACACCTGCTGTTATCTTTGACTAAAGACACAACAGTGTATTCATGGCAGTTTCTGGACATTTTAACCATCCGTCTCTCTCCGGGTTCCAGAAGTTTGTCAATTCATGATTATCATTTATCTTTTAGTTTGTTTAGTTATTTTTCCTCAATAATTTATACAGCAACAATATGATTCCCCTTAGGAGATATAAAGTAATCTTCAGTTTGATTAAATAAGCAACATAAACACTGTTTTTAAACAAACAAATGAAACCATTTCAGCCTCTTTTTCCCCATAGTCCCAGTAAAGGGGCAGATGAAGCATAGAGGAGAGATGAATAGAATTGGTAGTGACATAAAAAGCAATGAATATGCAGTAGGACAAGTCAGACTATAGCAGAGAGGCTGACAGAGGAAAAAACGTTGATAGTCAGGAGAGATGTCTCATACTGGGAGGGGGTCAAATAGGGATTCTGTCAAATACCTCTGAAATGTACCCAAGTCATCCATCTGTGTTGGTTCCCGATGGCAACGCAAAGCCAACCTCAAACACGGCCAACATCCCTCTGGAGTGAGTGCCTGTAAATAAGGTGAGAAGTTTTGTCTTATTCAGAACTGATTCATAGTGACTTTAAACCGACTCCTCTTACAAGTTTGAATGGACATTTCTATTCTTTTTTTATTTGCTAATCTTTTTCTGTGCCATACTCTCCTTCTGGACTGCTTCCTCCATATCGTGGCTGAATATCAGACCTGTTTATTTTCTGCCAAAGGCCCTGCTTTGGTTTTGTCACTCTGCCCAGGCTGCATCAGGGACTGTGGGGTTTTTACGGGCATACGGGGTCCTGAGAGAGGCTGGAGGTCTGGCTGGAGGGCAGGTAGCAAAAAAAAAGAGGAAAGGTGAAAATGGAGGTAGACGTGGGGTGTTGGAACTGAATCATGACTTTGGCATGGGAGAGTGGAGAGCAGCCAAGGCAGAAAATGCAGATGAAGCCATCTCCACCCATTCCCACTACAACCCTAAATCTCTCCTTCTTTGGTGTCTGAGCATTCCTTTGTCATTCTTTGGCACGGAGGCTGCCAAAATCCTATAACTGATTAGATTTTGGAATGGGGTGGGGGTGGGGTGATGTGGTAAATAAGGATTAGGATCTGTAATTATCAAGCAACATATATTCCCTGGAAAAAAAAGATAAATGTTAGAGTTAACATGGGATGCAAAGTGTGAGAATCTGCTGCTATTTTATGACACTCAGAGCTACAGAAGACATGTTTTTAGCAGGTTGGTTCACGCCACACATTGGTCCAGTCTGAAGTACCTCCACAACTTCTGAGTGAGCTGCCATGTAAATTTGACTTTTTATTACCCTGAGAATAAATCCTCAATATGATCCTGTAGCCATGAAGGCTCATATTACCCTCCCCGTAGTTTGACATGTATAACTGATACTTGGGCTCATTGTGAAGATTTAGATGGAGGATGATCTAAAGGTAATTCACTTTTTTTGGTCTATTATACAGGCTTATAATTGTCCATATACAAACAACCCAAGTTCCAGGAAGGTTTGGATGTTGTGTAAACCTGTCAATCATTTTTAGTTTCAGTGATTAATGCAGCACCACTTCAGGACCCAAAGGTCATGGACATCCAACATAAAGTTTCAGTCATGTTTTGCGCAGAGATGTCTCCACATTCTTTGGAACTTTTGACGGCATTATGTGCTTTATGACAAAATATTCAAGTTACCACAGCTTTATGTTGCAAAACATCAGTCTGAAATGGATACATAGTTTGTAGATGGAACTCAAAAATCCTTCAGTAGATTATTTTTCCTTCCAACTATTCCTGAGAAATAATCTTCCAATTTAAATACTGTAATTTATATCACTGTGGAGATCTGTCATGTTGCCAGTGTGATGCTGTTCTAGTTATCAAAAAGGACGTTTTTTTTTAATTAAATGACAGATAAAACCCTGTTACTTTTAAGCAATCTTTGGCTATTCATCAACCTCAGACCTTTAACCACGCAGGGTTTTCCTTCAGAACAGACATTGTTCCGGATTCTTCGTACTGAAGACCACAGAACAAGCTAGATAATGCTCATTATTTCCATTTAAGAGTTAAAACATCATCTCTTCTGGTTGTGCTACACAGAACCTGCTGTTCAGTGTTCACACAGAGTTTTGAATATTTTTTATATCTTAAAATGTAACTTCTGGGAAATAATCAGAAATTATGACTTTTTTAGATGTCATGATTGCTGCACCCTCTCTTCTTTCACTGTCCGACTCGACCAAGCCCCTCCTCCCAACTCTCTGCCCGGGCCACTTGGAGTAAAATAACCTTTAAATGTAGTTTAGCCTTTAGTTCCTGTGCTGGAATTCGATAGGACCTTCTAAAACAGACAGGCAGCCAGAGGCAGCCTTCGGGCCATCTCAGTCCTATAATAAATAACTGTGTTGATGCAACATTGAAAAGGACCCTGTGGTGAAAATGCAGCTGCCCATCAAACCAAATGAGAGTGAGAATCGGAAGGTCCTATTCTGGCAAGCAGTACTGAGCATCAGAAGCCAACCTCAGCAATATTATCCACTGAAACGGGCTGGAGGAATGATGTTAGGGAATGCCACATATAACCAAAAATCTCTGCTTTAAGGGATGGAATAAATTTAAGACTGGAGATGTATGTTTGCAGCTCAGGAAGAAGAGACAGTTGTCTGCACTGGTTCCATCTTCTACTTCCCTGATCTAAACATGAACATAAATACAAAATAGTCTAAACAGGAGGAGACAGAATTGCAATAACAAGGTAATGAAAACATGCATAGTCTTGTAAATCAGCAGTTTTAAGAACTTATTTTTGGGATTATCTTAAACTGGAAAAAACAAGAAGTTTGATTTGAATATCAAATATAGGGTTAAATATTACTTCTAGATTCCTAGCAGTCTGAGTGATGTTAGACAGACTGCCAACATTAGAAACAGGCCTGGAGGGGTTAGGTGGATAAAACAGAAGGTTCTCTGACATATCATAGTTAAGTTTAAGAAAATGTATTATCCAGGGTTTCATGTAAAAAAGACACAAAGCTGCTGGGATCTGTCGGTGTTATGTTCGTGTACAGCTGAGTGTCATCAACGTAAAAATAATCACTTATATTATTGTCTTGGATAAACTGGCCTAGTTACAGCACAGGTCAGCTGAGCTGTTGAGGAGAAATCAAAGAGACCAAAGCAAAACAGTCTCTTGTCATTGAACCCACTTTGCCTCCTGTGTGAGTGTGTATCACAGAAAAAAACTGTGAGATTGTTTTGCTGAGAAGTGCTGTTTGAGTGTTTGTCCTAGTAGGTGATCATGGCTTGCAGTGGAAAACTGCTTTCAATGATCAACTAAATATGAGAAGTGTCGTCTAACTAAGTTTCAGTTACTACAAAACAGTCTTGTACATGATAAATTAAGAATATGAATACTTTCTTCCAAAATATTTCCTGATATCTCTCTGAACACCACGGCGACTCCTGACCGACTGACACAACTATTCATGCGCTGTGTCCCATTTCAGGGTCTGCACACTACTAAGTGCGCAGCCTACGAAGGCTACAGAGTGGCCACCATAGGCTGCGCACTTCGAAAGCGTTTATTTGTTCATAAAATGAGACAGCCTAGCTAGTGTGCAAGAATCTCCCATAGTGCTCCAGTCCCCAAAGCGTTCTCATTCTTGACACTAATTTCTTCAGATAACTGCAGATTGAGGCGGAAATGTCCGCTAAAGTCTCATTTTAAAATCTGCTTTAGTGGTCGGCTTTGTTAAAAAAAAAGAAGGAAAAAAGCCAGTAAACATTTCATTAATCCTTTACAAATCCACAAATATCAAATATTACATGATTTTAATGCCACGGTTTAACACACTTAAAGTTTCTTTTTATAATCTGTCACATATCCACAGTAAAAGGAATACTTGCAGTTAGACGTACTCCTCTGCACTTTGCTGCTGCCTGTCATCAGAGCCGTGGCTCTGCCTGTCGTCTTGTACGTAATGAATCATGGGAGAGAATAGGCCGTGAAGGATACACCACCTGTAAACTTTGTTTCAAGCTAAACTTAGTGCGGGTTTGGAGGGTGGATTCGGAGGCTTTTGAATTGGGACAGTACTTGGTGCTCCGCTGTGAGCAGACGAATGCAGCCAACGAATCCGCCCTCTTCACAGTGCGCAGACCCTAGATTGGGACACGCTGATAGAGACAGGAGCCTTCTTCTTTTTGGGTTAAAAGTAATCCAAAGTGAATGTTTTGGACTTGTCAGGACTGATATTATATCCAGTAGGTCCTGCTCTGTGCTTCCTGTTAATCTACCTGAGGAAGAAATCCATGACGAACCTAAGTTTGTTTTCAGGATCTTTTCTTCTGCTGTTTCCTTTAACACCTGTGGGAGGGAAGATGCCATTTGACCCATCTTCCCTTCTGTCTGACCAAACAAGCTGGGTTCACACCTCAGAGGACCTCATCCACCCAGGTTACCTTGAAGGCTCACAGAACTTAATGAAATGAATGCCATCTGCTCCAGAGTTCCTGTGACCTTTCACCCACCACATAAGCTGAAAGGACAGTGGCGTGCCCGATCTCCTTCATGTCCCTGTGAACTCTCCATGCAGCCATTCCCTCATAATAAACAATCTCAGCATGACATTCTCACAAAGCTGATAGCATCTCTTCTCTTTTATGTCGGAGCATCTGTCTTTGCTCCTCTTCATCCTCCACATGCAGAAGATAGAAAAGAATCAGACTGGACGTTTGTTCTACATCTGTCTGGAAACCATGACTGCGTTTACAGTACATGCAGCCATTAACCCTTTCATAATCGGAATATTAGCAATAACCCGGTTGCATACGGCCATGTAAACACAGGCAGAAACCTGAATATGCCCATATTCCGGTTTTTAAAAACCCGAATATTAACCCTGGGTTACTCTTTTCCAACCCGAATATTTGGTCATGTAAACACGTGTGGGAATATCTCCATCAAAAGGAACGTTAAATTGTGTTCTGTGCATGTTCTATCTGCAAGGACTCTTGGTCTTTTAAATATATACAAACATGGCGCAACCAAGACACATCACACTTTTGGAGCGAGGAGGAAACAATTTTTTTTCATCACATTAGTGGAAACGGGAAGCGTGGATGAGTACGACACAACTTCGGCTCCATTTCCCATTTCCACTACACGTTCTCTCCTTCTATTGAGGACCATGACGCACAATAGTGTCAAATACTGCTGGTGGGTTGGTACCAGCATCAAGGCGCAAGCAAAAGCGACCACTATAGGTCCCTGATAGTTCCATTTCCGTATACTGTAATTGCTGTTGCCATGGATACAGGAAGAAGCGGAAAATGGCGCATATTTACGTCATGACGTTCTCCTTATGTCATGGATTGGGTCGGGATATTCCAATTGATTGCATTAATCATGTATACAGGAGTAACTCTGTCTCCTCACGCATGTAAACGGGGAATTCTAAAAGTTTCAGAAACCCGAATATTGACCTCAACCCGAATACTGATGGCATGTAAACGTAGTCCATGATGTGCTCTGATATTCAGTAATCCAAACAGACTGGTAACCAGCAGATTTTCATCACCCCCATCACTGAGTGGGACTTCTGTGATAACTATAGATAAAAACACCTCCCCTCAGATCCTTGAGCATCAGTCTGCTGCTCTAACTGCAGCTGTTCCACCGTAATGATGATCTGATGAATATGTGCTTAAATTCAGTCCATGCAGTTATGGATACGTCAAACTTCCAGCCTCCATATTGTGCAGAATTACGGTCCAACACTATGCAAAGGTCTGAATTTAACCGTGGATATGTTTGGGAACAGTAAACATCTGGTGCAGAATGAGTACCTTCCAGCTTTAGCTCTGGGCATGTCACGCCATATACGTCATAATTTTTGCATCACAGTTTCAATAAAGTTCAGTTTTTAATCAGGATATCATTGGGATTAATACTTTCATTGATTTGAATTATTTGTGACTTCAGTACTGAAAGATTGTTGCTCATAAATGTTTAATTCCCTGTAACTGAAAATGACTCTGCTCATTCAGTTTTTCCACAAAACGAAACATCTGCACCTCACAACCTGAAATCTGTAGACACATTTTACATGTATTAATGGCTTAACATCAAATATAATATTCAGCTGAGCACCATACAAAATATGACATATCTCTAAACCTGATAACTCTTTGTGATCTTCTTTAACCATGACTGCATCTGTGGGAGGAAGATGTAATCAGCTCTTATTGTTGACTTAATGAAGCTTAATTTAACAGATGATGATCTATAATCAGCGCCTCAACCTGAACCTGCGATGATGTGCCAATTTAGAAGTATCGGTAAAAGCATTCAAAGGCTGCCCTGTGTTAAATGTCAGGTTTAAGGACAGCTGGTGGTCTTTGGGGGCCTTCGTCACGTCTCAGATCCATATAACTGAGTTCATTTGAAAAACTGAGACACTTCTTTCCGAAGACATATTTAGCTTGGATTAATAATCCTCATTTCCACTTTTTTATTTAAAAATAAAACAATGGATTGAAACAGTTTCAGGCCACAAAAACCACTGAGGGGAGACATGTTTTAGGCAATGTTATTTATACGAATGCCTCTTCAAAATCCCATGGTATTTATTTTTATTGTTTATTTTAACATTGCCCATTGTGGCACTTTGGTAAACCTAGTTGTTTTAAAAGTATGTTATAAATTAAGTTGCAGTTGCAGTTGCTTGATTTGGTTTACCATGATGCTCCAAGCTTCATCACAAACTACTAACTCTTACCCATCATTGTTTTTTTTAAGCTTATGCTGGTTGGTCTGACTTCTTCACCAGAAGACTGAAGCATTGGTCGGTTCTCATCTATACATGTTTTCTGGGTCTGCCTCCCTCTTATCTACAAGTAAATGTATCATGATATAACTCAACCTATATCTATAACCTCAAGACCTCTTACTGTTAACTGTTTGTAAGGTCAGAACAGAGCAGGAAAAGACCGGGATAATGACCAGGAACTAAAGGAACTGGTCTTGCTACATGCATTTAAACATATCTTTATAGATAAAAGATAAATCAGAGTGTAGATGCTTTGTTTAACGTCTTGTTTTAGATCTCATCTTGGTACTTTTTAGCTTTGATGGTGTTTCAGCCCATGTTTTCTGTGATTTTCCAGCGTTATGTCTGTGTTTACAGTGTTTGTAATTTGTCTTTTTCTTTGTGCTGCTGTCATGGACGCCCTTGTAAAAGAGTAAATAAAGTTGTTTTTGTTTGTTTCTTTTACTCTCGGCAGGTGTGGCATTTACTACCTCTGTTAAATACCTCTGATTTAGTCTCCAGGTGCTCCACCTCAGCATGGCCAGTTTCAGGACCCAGACCTGGAGTCCTGTGTATCTACAGATGAATAAAATGAAGGTTTACCACATGAAAAAAGATCCCAAAACAAACCAAATCATCTGAAGATGAAACATTAAACAGACAGAAACATTAGATTTAGCAGGTTAATCATTTAAATCTCTAACAGAGGCTTTATCTTACAAGTGCATATTTTATACTTAAAAATAGTTTACAGATGAGACTTTTCCATTTGCAGGACTTTGAACAGTTTGCATGTCTGAGTTTGACAAACTGTGTACTGCCTCCATTAAAATGCGGAGCTCATGCATCAACCTCTTTCTCTCCTAACGTCTGCTGTTTCTAACATCCTTCCTCTGGACACCTCTCACTCAGCTGAAAGTGGGTAAGAAGAGGCTGGGAGACGCGGACTGGTTAACAAAGTGCCTTCTGCTCATCCTGTCTTCTAGGAAATGAAAGCAGAGGTCCAGATGAGCCAGTCAGCAGTTCATTATGGATGCTTGGACGTCTGCAAATCTGCATCTGCTCCTTCACAGAACGGCCCACCTGACTGTGCATGGCGCCATATGGGAGCCCTCTATGAAGCCACGAGCATAAAACCACACAATTAATTCTGAATAACACCAGAAAATCTGCTGCAAGGCAGCCCTTATGAAAATTATGTGAATGAGATCTGGGTGCCCAGATAAGAGGACCAGGGCCTTTGGGCAAGCGAACATGCTCATGGATCCAACATACTGATTCACACAGAGCTCAGCAGTGCATGCAGGAAGCATCTGCATGACTGCCCTAAATTTGCCTGACATGGGCTTGAAATTGAATCTAATGTAGAGCTCCCTGGAGACACTGAGCAGAACACAAGCAAAAAAATAAATAAATTTAAAAAAAGGAAGCAAGAAAGGCACTTTGGGATGCATAATTTAACCCAGATAAAGATGAGAACAGAATGTTAACCACAGACAAGTGTCTGTTTACTTGTAGTGAAGCTCATTTATCACAATGGCAGCACAGATAGTGTACTGGGTATGTTGTTGTATGTACTGGTGTGTGTTTGTGAACATTCAGCCCACTAAATCAGCAGGAAATGTAGCAGCTCCTTAGAGAACCGGGGAGGTGTTATGTTCATAGCTATTTTGAAGGTTACTTTTGGCTCCACTCTGCTGTAGGAGCAAATTTAATAAAATGACTTTACATAATCTCTGTTCATATGAAATCTTGCAACAAATACTGCTTCCCAACCAAAAAACCTTGTGTATGTAGTTTCTACTGTGTACAGCATGTCACATTTTTAAAACCATTTAGTGTGTTTGAGCTCACAAGCAGCTGTTTTATACTGGTGGGGTTTTTATTGTTTAACTGTCTACAGATGTGGATTCATATGAGAGTTTAACTTAATAAGAACACAAAGTAGTTGATCATGTAAAATGTTGTGCCTTTTGTTTGCAGATGGGGACTGGTAGCTTAAATTAGTAGCCTATTTGCAGATTTTATCAAATATTTTTTACTTATTTGGAAAAATTTTCTCATGCTTTTTTGCTAACTTTATAGGCCTTCCTCTGAACTTTGTTAGTTGCCCCTACCGGCAGCTAATCCACGATCATCTTCGTCCTGTCTCTTCTCTGAGACCTCTCCAGCCAATAGTCAGTCTGAAGTTAACTCTTGTCTTATCTCTTGCCCTGTTCCTTCTTCTCTTCCTTCGATAATGTCCTCCTGTGTTTATTTAACTTTCCTCTTGTGTTAGCTTCCTGTTACCATCTCTTAGGAGTCGTGTTTTAAATCAGCCTATAGAAATATCTTCGAAATAATTATTTTAAATTAAATTTATTTGGTCATATATCGGTTACTTTGTTAAACTTCCTTCTCCATTAAAGTTTGTGTCTCTTTTCACTCCATTTTCAATGTAAAAAAATGTAAAAATGAAGCTCAAGAGAATTTTTTGTTAAAAAAATTAATTAATTATTATGTTATCTAATAATTACTAAGAAATATAATAACACATCTGTTCAATGATTTAGCTTTAACTTTTTGTTATTATAATACATAAACTATAGTTACATCTGTTGTGTTACCACTCAGTTTTGACCCACATATATGAAGGCTACTACAAGCAAAAGGCAAAAAAAAAAAGTTTTTTGTTTTTATTTAGTCAGGTGTTTTGTTGTGGCGGTGCTGTTAGATGTTGAGGCAGGGCTTGCTGAGGAGGATGTAACCGGTGATGCTCTGTACTATGGTCATGGTAGACAGAGTGCTAGGTGAGCTCTGCAGCTGTCTGACTAAGGCTGCAGCAGCTGGGTCTCGGGGAACCTGTTCCCTTCCCTCATTGTGTGGATTGACATGGGAACTTCCAGCCTCTTCAAGAAACATTTACCACTTTCTAAGTCAATCAAAAGAGAAAGGTTAATGAAGAGAAAGGTTAACACCGGCTGTTTTGAATGTGCACCATACAGATTGTGTTGTTGTGTCCTGGAAGTAAAAGTAGAGAAGTGTGGTTTCTCAGCCTCAGGATGCTGCAGGACAACGACGGCTACAGGCATGTACATATTCTAATAAATTTTAGTGTGGCGTCAAAAACAGAAACAAAGTTTTAAGCTCAGAAAGTTATGTAGTGCCATTTTAGAAGGTTAAAAGCTTCTGGAGGGAACCGTGTAAACAAGGAGTGGGAAGTAGGAATGTAATGTGTTATTGAATTATTTGTATGTAAATATTTTTAAATCATGTTCTATTTTGCAGATCTAATTGTGACAGTGAGGGTCCTGTCACTATGCCTCCGATTGATCATGTGCCCTGGCTACTTGGCCACAGGGATATCCTTTTGGCTGACTGGTCAGGGCGCAAGACTCTCTCCCGAGAGGTTGTTGGTTTAATCCCTGCCCAGGACCTCCTACGGCCTGCCACATAATGTAAATATTTTTGTGAGTCTTTGGTGCTCTAGTCCCACCTCAATGGGCTGTTCCAGGTAATTCCCTGCACCAGGTGGGTTTAAAAGCACTGAATCGCTCTGTAATGTGACGGTATCGGCGTCTCTGAGTTGTCAACAAAACTGTTGATCATGTTTGGAAACATACACAAGTGTCACATCCCTTCATGAAAATGTGGTGTAACTGACAGAAGAAGCTGTATCTACAGTTTCCTCCACAGAGACAGAACAGACTGTACTTTGGAGGAAGCTGAGATCCTTCAGTCTGCATCGACATGTTTCATATCGTCTATCAGTCTGTGGTGGAGAGTTCAGTCTGTTTTACAGCATCTGCTGGGACAGTAGAACGAGAACCAGACTAAAAGAAACTGAACAGACTGATATCGCTACAGTTACTTAGTTTTACTGGGGAAACTGGGATCAAACTACCAACCTTTAAATTGATGACCACCCTTCGTCCTGAGCAACAGCCGCCTCTTTGCATAATAAAATATTATTCAGTTCATCTGCAGTCTGTGACTTTGGTTATTTCTGTCTGCCCTTCATTTATTTCAGATTTTTCATTTGTTTTTTTTCTTTTCTTTTATATTTATGTTATTTTAGGAGGTTAAATGGAGCATTGTGAGAAGGAGGTCAAGGATGCTGTTATGCCATTTATTAACATACTTCCTGTCCTAAAAATGGGTTTCTGCTCTAGAGGCAATGACCATTGACATTGAAAGAAAATAGCTTTGCACATTAAAGGAGATGTGACTCCATTTTGAGTGAGATTAAATTAATCTACCGTTATTTAGTGCTTTAATACATTCAGTGGGCAAAGTCCTTCAGTCCAATTTAATTATAACTGCTCAGGAAAAAAGAAGTTTGGCTAACTGAAGTTTTATGTGTCATTATTTTATCTAATCTCGCTGTGATGAGGTTGTTTGATAAGAGGGGTCGCAGTACTTCTCCATCTTTATTAAAAGTTGGACACATCTACTCAGTTCAGTGGATAATAATGTCTATGATGGGTAAAATGGCTAACATATGTGCAGTTCCAGAACATGTGTTCCCAGTAGGAGTACCATCATATGCTTTCATAGTTTACTGCTCTGACCCTCCATCTGTCTCCCTATGGGGTGCAGAGAGTAGAGCTATCTCTGACACTCACCATAAATCCCTAAATACAGTTTGATGCAGAGAAAAAACTCTGCGTGGGGATGTGATGTGTTACCGCTGCAGTCAAACTACCTCATTTCTGTTTTTAAGAGTGAACATCTGGCAGACACAGTGAAATTACGTGTGGCAGGATTGAGTTATGTCTGTCAGCAGTAGCAGCAGGGTCAGAGTTCAGGCCAGATAACAGCTGGATGCTGCAGGAAGATTTCAGGATGGACCAAGGTTGTGAATGGACATGACCGTAGGACCAGAATCATAATAATAACTAAGAAACAATCATGAAATAAGACCGTATACAGTCTTTAATAAATTATGCATCAACAAAAATATCCATCTGTGCAATGCAAAATTATTTAGTGTGGGTTGATGCTCTTAAACAACCTCGGTTGCTTAAGAGATTAAGTTTCACAGGGTGTAACATCAGGTCTGGTATGTAAATATATACGTGTGATATCCACAGAAAGTCCAGAATCTCAGCTAAAAGCTCATTAAAACCAACTCTACCACCACCAAACACAGTTAAGAAAACAAACAATTATAAGACAAGGTAAACACAAATTATGGATCAACCTGTTCACCCTACGCCATGAACACGGACCAATGATGCCTTTACTAAAAGCACAAAACTGGAAGTTTCATCATCTCCAACCAAGATTCGTTCAGAAGAAGAAAACTTCTGCTCATGAAGTCTGTCTGAACTTTGATGTCTGGCCTCCATAAATTCTGTCCACTTGGATAAAACCACTTGTCCTGAAAAACTTCATTTCCCAGAGTCCTTTGAGGGCAGTTTCCCATTCAAGATCACAATTTTCTTCCCAGTTACATGGATTTGATTGATGAAGATGGGTGCAGTCATTCTGTCAAATATATCCCTCCTTACCGTTGATGATTGGGGAGATGGATGTAACCATGGTGACATCAGCGTAATTCTACCGGACCACATGATTAAAATGAGGATCAATCATGAAATTCGGCCGACTGAAGCTGGAGTTACAAGGAGATTTACTCCTCGTAGTTCAGATTTACAGAAAGTAGTTACTGTATTTCCTTGTTTATGTACAGATCCACCAGTTTGCAGTGTTTTCCTCCACTTTTTATTTACTTCTAGATAAAATGGCATGAAAGCTCCACCATTAGCCATTAACAGAACTGTAACATCAGCCGTACTGACTCGCTTCATTCTTTTCACACATTGTAACCCCAAAAATTGCAGTTCCCCCCCATATCCACTAGGGGCTGCCTTCAAAAGGGAGTCAATCCCCATAGACTCCCATGTTAAAAAGGCCAACTTCACAGCAGAAATAAACATTTACAGCCTGGTACAAAAAACCATTTTAGGTTTAATAGGTCAAGTTTACCTTCATGACAACTGTAGAGGGAGTGAATCTTTTGTAACACATCCGTTTAGATGTTATTTAATGTGACGGGAGTGAGGAGAAGCATGACGCTACCAAGATGGCGACGATGGGAACCGACCCAAAAAACTCTTTATTGATGGAGGGTCTGTCCATTAATATTATACAGTCAATGGGTAAACATGAAGAGGACCACCCCTATAATTTACAGCCAATTAGGGTCTTTAAATGAGACACTTCTAATATGTTCAATGACACTCTGTAAATGTCACTACTACAGTAACAGGATATTTCTATCTCAGCTGAACTGATTCTCTAACCACAGTAACAGTTTTAACATGACAGTTACATGTAATATGTCCCAGTCTGTTACAATATGAACAATACAAAACTAATTTATTTATTGTTTATTATTGATTATGATTAACATAGATGATGACAGCCTGTTCCATCCACAATCTTCTGGTGGGCTGTTGTATGCAATTTTGCCTCAAACTTGAATTTTCCAGACAAGGGTGTTCAGACATTGTACAATTTTTTTTTCTCTTTATATTATTATAGTTGTGGTAATTTCATGTTTGTTTCTTTTCTATGTATTTAATGTTTGTTCCCATTGTTAATAAAATTCCATCTTTTCATCTTCCAGCTCTATGGTGTGAATTTGTGAAATCGGTGCTACTCTTGGGCTACATCTGGAACTCAGAGAACATTAAACTATGCATCATTGTGGACATTATTGTCCATTTAGACATTTTTTTCTCTTCATCTGGCCATTATTTTCACTGTGTTAGTGCAGATTGCAATTTTTTGGTAAAGTTTTTCTCTTTACAAACTTTAGAATTAAAGTGCTTAGGGCACTCAAATGGTTAGCAGTGGCCCTGGACTGCACTTTTGGTTGAAAACGGTCAACATGAACATTTACAGAGAAAACAGTCAATGCACAAAGATTCGATCTACGCGACAATCCTACTAACAGGGTGACAGAATAGTTTGTATTAAAGAAATATCTGATGGAGAACAACACCAAGAATAACTGTCATGGGGAATAAAACTGCGAAAACTGATGTCACTCCAGCGCAAATGCTTTCACCCCACACCATTAAGAGTTCTTCCCCTCATGTTTGCTCTCTTTAACTTAATCCATCTGTGTCATCATCCATGTCCCCATGCAGGACACAATCTAGGTTAAATGCTGCTATAATCCAATTAATCTGTTATAACACAGGGTTGTTGATGATACTTTTACTTTCTACTCACATCCTAGTTCCCTTGGCTAAATAATGAGGAAGGATAACTTAATTTGTGCATTATAGAAGAATAATAAAAGACGGCACAAATAAAGCTGAGATGGAATGAGGGATGTGAAAAGAGGAAGAGGAGAATTATAGAGTGTAATAATGAGTAAAACATTCACTGGGTCCAAACTTTATTTACGGCCATAACAATGACAAGTAAGCATGGCTCACACGTCAAAGATGGTCTCCCATTATTGCATAGATTCAGCTTCATGGTGTCAATTTCATCAACAACTAAGCCACAAAAGGGAAAGCTGGTGGTGAAAGTGTTTAACATCATCTTCTGACTGTAGACGTTGCAGCTGATGATGAGAAACCGTGACAAAACACAGATAAACCATTATTCACTCCATTCACAAACAGTGCACGCATTTTAAGCCAATTTGAGGATCTTCATTCATCTCGAGCCAGTCATCATGTGGTGTAATTGTGTGTTCCTCTTTATTATTTCCTGTTTTCTTCTCCAGTTTTTAATCAAGTATTTTACAGAAGTGTTACATCTTATCGGATGGTGGTAAAAAGACACAATTTTGGTAATTCTCCTTCGCAATGAATCTGATACTGTCAGAAGGTCTCTTTATGTCCTTTTGGAGCCACATTTGGAAAGAAAATGTATTTGTAGGATGAACAGTTGAGTATGTGCATTGCATACATGAAAAACAACAACAACAAAAATCCTTTGTAATTAAATAATCTTGATTAATCCACATTTTTATTGCCTCAAAAAAGCAATTTTTTTTTAATTCAAATGGATTTTCAGTGGATGTCTGAATGAGATTATAGACAGATATTAATATTGTAAAGACAAGCTCTAGTAATGTCAGGAAAAATGCTTTTAATTGCATTTAAGTTCAAAACAATAGAAAAAGAACCTGTTAATGTTACAGTACTTTTTAAATCTTTTCATCCACACTCTTCATTAGTAGTCAGTTATATCTGTCAGTAAACCAGGATGGGATCAGCCAGCAGCAGCTTTGAGTCTGGTCCTGGAGCAGAGGAGGACATCTCCGGATGCTGAATGAAGACGCTTCTCGATGGGTAGGACCCGCTCATTGAGAAGAGTCAACGTTACGTTCTTTCTCGTCAGTCTCCAATAAGGCCAGAAAAAGTTTCTAGATTTGTTGCCTGTCGCTTTTTTTTAGGATATAATCGCTACAGGGATCTGAAAACTCAACAAAATTGCTAAGTTAGCAACACTGCGTTAACCAAGCTCCGACGTGTGCGACTGTGAAACCGATGTACCGGAAATTGTACACCTACAGTTATACATTATTTGCAATGCCGTAGGGCTGCAACTAACGATTATTTTAGTAGTCGACTAATCTGTTAATTATTTTTTCGATTAGTCACGATTATTTCTGTCACTCCCACCACCTGTGCTTCCTGATGACGTAGCTCTTTCTACAGGCCCCAGTGCATGTTTTGCTCCACTCTCTTAATTTACATCACAAGAATGTCACCCTAATTTCCAGTCACGACACAATGTCCATAAGTACATTAAATGAATGGCTCCTGAACCAGTTGAAAATTAAATTTAGGCTTAACTCCTTACTCTTAATTTATTTTGATACATCCAAACTCAGCTGTAATGTCATATCCAAACATTACAGAATCTGGCTCAAAAAGAAAACAAAATAGATAAAATATTTTCATCGCACAATATAAAGTGCAAGAGCCTGTTAAGGCACTCTGGTCCAGCACAGGGAACTGTGAACTTGCCTTCTGGCCATGTCTTGCAGTCACATGGTCAATTGTAGATGAATGTTATGATCAATGGTGTCGAATGCAGCACTGAGATCTAATAAGATCAGTACAGACAGGTGTCTTTTATCTGAGGCCATGAGAAGATCATCGGTAACCTTCACCAGTGCTGTCTCTGTGCTATGATGAGCTCTAAATCCTG
>JBBBVU010000013.1:29774099-29787724 GCA_037177055.1 Atherinosoma microstoma
TATTATATTATATTATATTATATTATATTATATTATATTATATTATATTATATTATATTATATTATATTATATCATTATGTCCTGTGTTGTCATGTTTTGCAGACAAACAAAAGAACATGTGAACTGAACACTGTTTCCTGAGAACTGTAACTAATCGTTTCATACATGACATTCACTTGTTTATTTGTAAGTTCCAGCATTAAACCATCCAGCATCTCCTTTACGTAAAAAATCTACTGTACCTTGACTATAGAAAAATAAATACCAAGATAATTATGTAGTAATGTTTGTTTTTCCATCTCCATAGCTGCCACATATTACAATGGAAACTATTGAGATAAACATATTTCCAGAAAATTACAGTATAATTTTAACGAAGACATAAGAAAATGTGAAGAAAAACCTTAAAAGCAGCTCTGTGTTCACACAGACAAAAAATTTCCTGGTAAAATGGTGTTATATATCCATGGGAGGCAGTCATTTAAAACCACAGGAAGCCGTATGTGTGAGTGTCCATGGGTCCAGGATTGTTTGGACGTGGTCTGAAGTCGATGTCTGGAATGTAAATCTCAGCCATGTCTGGTTTCTTTCTTTTTTCTTTTTTCTCTTTTTTTGGGGGTGGGGGGGTCTGAATGTGCAGCTGAAGGCAATTTCCTCACAATCACTCAGAGTGGTTTTCTTGTTCGTTTATTAATTCTAACTCTTAGAATACTCACACAGGCAACAGCATGCAGTATGTCTACGGTGGAAAATCCAACCCACGGGTGCATGCACGTGAAATCAGCCAATGCTGTGAGGAAATTATTTGGTCGGCTGTTCTTGACCAAGATTTCTATAAGTGGTGGAGGGCAGCTGATTCTGAGAGAGAGGTGAAGATTTTGGGTGGAGGACGACAATTACTCCACAGGGAGCTCTGGAAACAATTATTCCCCCATCCAAATGGCCCTGAAACAATTCACCAGCTGCCATCAAACACACACAAATTGTTCTGCCAACCTATTGTACTGAGTCACCGCATCATTACTTGGAGAATCATATTAACCTCATTTGCTGTGCATACGCCTACACAAAGCAATTGAGCTAGAAAATAAACAGTTGGCCGGCTCAGATAATAACTGGCAAGACACTAAGCAGGATAGGTGGTGGATGAAAATACTTGGAGGGTAAGCAATAAAGTAAAGAAGGGATGAAATGACAGCAGCCTGTAGATCCTTCCACCTCTCTTTTCATACTCACAAGAAGATTTCAACACAGCGTATAAACACTGTCATGCATCCACTACAGTTCCACACAAAGGCAAACTGAGCTGCATGGATATGATTGGCTAACTATTGTAGTAAACACACATTCTTCTGTACATAACTGTATTCTCACACCCACCTGCAACACATGTTCAGACATATATGCACTCATGTACTGTAGTCTGAAGTGGACAACTGTTTCTGATGTTTTCATGAAAATAAAAATGTCATTAAAAATGTGTTCACTCTAAATCCCCTCATCAGGTGAAAAAGGCAAGATGAGCTGACAAGCACCGGCTGGTGGAGACTTGACTCCATGAAAGCCTTGATAGTCTGAAGAAGCTATAGGATGCCACTTCCATGTGGGCTCACCACCTGCAGGATGAAAAATTCAAGGTTGGGTGCAGTGTGAACTGGCACAGAAGCCTGGGCGTGCCCATTCTCTGCACCACAAACTGGCCCAAGGGACGTGAGAACATAACTTTCCTGGAAGGAAACTGGTGAGTGAAGTGAAACAATAGCAACAAGATATAGTTGGGCTAAGTTCCACACAGCATGAGCTCTAGAACCAAACCCCTGGAGACGTGCTGGACTCTGTCAGAGGGAGAGAAACTCACAGGCTCCTGGCTGAACACCTCAGTGTTGGGCCGCCTCCTCGGGCCGCCTCCTCGGGCCGCAGGCAGAAAAGCTCTGACTGTGGTTTGTGTGTGTAGACTAGAGATGGGCATTTTAAGTCATTTTTCAAGGCGACTAGCTGGGCCAATTTAAATCAATAAGTCGTGATGTCATTGTGACGTCATCATTAATGAAAAGAAAAAAAACCAGGAAAGATCTGAACTGAACCCAAGTGCTTACGATTACACCACCACATGGTAGTAAGATGGATCTGGTTGTGACTGATGGAACTGGGAACCCAAAAAGTTAGTGAGGGTATATTGGAAATGTATGGTCAAGGGCCCAGTTCACATGATCTCATATTGGACACGTCTTGTTTGTCATTTATACACTTTTAAGGAATTTTGGTTGTCAGTTTATGTATGCTAAGAAAACTACATTCTAATACGAGTCAGGTGTGTTGGAGCAGGGAGACATAACACCTGTCGGACAGTGACCCTTGAGGACTGACTGTGGACACCTCTGGAGTAGACGCAGTTGCCCTGGGACAGAGACAGAAACATGGCCGCCAATCTGCACCAACCACAGGCAGCGTTTCCCACAGTGGAGGCAAGGTGGGTGAAGTGTTTTTCCCAAGGACACAATAGTAGAATGAGTGGAATGAAGGTGGGTTCGAACCATTGTTACATTTACTTAACTTTGTAAGTTTAGTTTTACTATGACTGTTTCCCTTCTCTGTTTTCAGAGACCTTCCTCTGTCTTCTTCCCATAAATAAATGAACCCAGTTGTCTGAAACATAATGATGCTGTAATTATACTTATAATTTTTTTTGGAACAGATTCAGAGACATCTCTGAGCTAGTGCCTCCATCTTAGTCCCCTTAGAAAATATACATCAGCTTCAATGAAACCAAAATGGGCCATCTGAAAGCATTTAACACTCAAAGATTAATGTTTGATTTTCAACCATGTTGTATTAAGGAAAATGGTGTGTTGGGTTTGTTGATTCTAATTCACGTTTCTGTATGTGTCTGTATCTGAAATCAGATAGATTTGCTGGATATGTGTTATTCATCCCTGAAAAAAGCCACATTCTTAAAATAGCTAATTATTCTGAAGCCCGACAGGTCATATCATGATGGGGAGCCGCTCTTTTTCCAACCACATCCCAGCTTGACAGAACTGAAGCCGACTCTCTTCAGGATTTAAGTCTCCAACATCTTTTAAGGAGGATTTAATTCTCTGGTTGGAAAAGACACTTGAGAGGAGTTTTGGCTGAGGAATGTATGCCAACATGACTGTTGGGTGTTTTGTCGCCACCTGCAACCCTACCACCCCACTCCAGTATCACTTACTCACCCAGCTACCAATCGACCTCCAGGCATATCTATGTAGGTGTTGGTGAATGTCTCCTGTATTTTTGATATGTGACTCTGAATACATCTTTTTCCAGCCAATTCAACATGAGGACAAATTGGTTTGGTCTGGACAAACTGGTTAAAAAGGCCAGTTCTTTGCTGGGTTGGGACCTGGACCAGATGAGGAAACTGTAGGCTATTTTGGACGACCCCGTGCTGGACAATTAAACCTAACATTAACAAAATATACAGAGCAGACCCTGCTTTATTAACTTTTTTATTATTGTTGTTTGTTTTTTTCTTTTTTATATCTTCTAAATCTCCCAATTCCCCCCTTACAATATATCATACATACTACTGCCCCTTTTCTACGCTGCACGACTGTCTCCTTGGTTGAACACATTAACTTTTCCCTGAGTTCATGCGCCATTTCGTTTGCTCAGACGCTTTTAACGCGAGGAAAAACAGGAGGGGTCCTCTCGACGGCACTGGTTCTACAAATCACGTGGTGTTTAAGAGTCTATTGTCTAAGCCAAGAGATGTTTAAAGGGGATTGTAACATAGACAAGAGAGACACTGCATTACATTTACTTACTCCATGTGCCTAATGAGCTGTTACTTAGGTCTTATACACATCATTACCCATCACTTATGCCTCACAGGTGTATAAAACAGCAATACAGCCTAGAGATTGCATTCATTTGTATGTGAAAAAGAGAAAAAAGAAGAGCTAAAGTAGGAAAAGAGACAAAAAATATGCAGGGATAAGGTAAGTGTGTGTCATAGAGAGAGTATGTGTGATTGCTCTTGAACCTCATCGGTGGGTGAACAAAGGTATGAAGCACCCTTTATTGGATAATTAAGAGTTCTCATTGCTGCACTGCTGCTCTCTCCCTTGTTGCCCTCAAATACTGACAGAGCCGACCCAAACAAAGCTCAACCAGAGGAAACATCATTGTTCCTCAGTGTCTGTTCAGTCTGCCAGTTCACTTCCTGAGCGAAAAGTCTCTTCCTCTTTAAATTATAACATTGTCCAAACAGACTTACTGTTGAGCAGAGCTGTCCGCAACGAGCAATAGCTTTCACCTCCTGGTGTCCACAAATTACTTTGGAGTTTTAGTAGTGCTCAGTTTGGAAAATGTGCACTATATAGCTTCCTCTAAATGAAGCATTCAGCTGTGTAACTGGAGAAAGTCCCACAGTAAACAACCAATACTGTGGCACCAATACTCATTCTGCATGCAACATGTGTTTTTTCTTTTGTAAAGATGGAATAGTGTAAATAGAAAGGACAGAAAAAAAGAATAAAGAAAAGGGTGCAGCAAAGACAGTGTCTGTCCTCACAATGAGGCACCTGGTTTGTGTTAGTGCGTCAGAGTATGTTATCGCTACAACACAACACAAAGCAGGCATACTAAGTAGTCTCCCTGCTAACCACTGCCTTAGCTCTAAAGATAGGTTTTGGCGTCTTAGCCATGAACTGCGGGTCCTTGGAGACCAAACACAGTCTGACAGAAAGACTACAGACAAACCAGAGTTTGCAGCATCCCGAGGACTGTAACTGATCTGTTGGAACAGTCATGGCTGGGCTTTGTCAACCCATAAGGCCACCATATGGAGAAGAAATGAATATTTTAAACAGAGGTACAAGAGCTAAGTGGCTTCCTAGATCATTTTAAATGGACAGAATAAAGATTTAGTGATGAGTTTAAGACAATATGCAATATGAATCATAGGCTTTAAATTGTGATAAAAAGCACAGATTACAAAAACCCAAGCCAAATTGTAGCTCGAGCGTTCTGTTTGCAATATGTCTCACAAGAAAAGAAAGCTTCAAAAAATAAATAAAGGGCGCTGGGTAACCCAACAGGCTTAAACTAACGGCTGATATGGGCTTGATTTCCATCCTGTGGCCCTTACAAATAAAAGCCAATAATGACCCCGTCCAGCCCTTTTCATCTCATCCTTTTTTTAAATTGATTTCCATCCTCTGATCTCAGTATCCAGATATATGTAGAGTTTATCTAAAAGCCAAACGAGTTAAAAACAGTGATTTTTTGTTTCAGATATTAAATTGGATTTTTTTCCCCCATTTGCTGCTGCGTATCTTGGACCAGGACTACCTTGTAAAATTGATTTTTAATCTCAATGGGATGTTTTTCCTGGTTAAATAAAGGTTAAATAAAATTTTTACATTTTAAAATAAACTTGGGGAAAAAACTTTAACATCATGGATGAGATGATTTTTTTCATCAGTCACGCCATAAATTACTTCAACACAAAAGTTTTCATTGAACCGGCGAATCAAAGACTTTCTGATGAGCACCTGCAGCATTCACATTCAGGCTGAGTGACTAAATTCTACAAACTGAAGGCAATTCGCCTGTGAGTTTTTCTTCTGCAACACTAAATAACAAATTTCCTCACCAGTTTAGAGGTCATTTACCTCCCTGGCAGAAACTGCACTGACAATAGAGTGTGGCACAATGACTGCTGATTAAATGCTTGGACTGATTATTCCGGTGGCACAGTGATTGTAAAACTGAATGAATTTGTGATCTTTCTCACAATCACTGGTGAATGTTTTGATTACAGGTTGCAGAGTCCAGTGGATTGTCCTGAAGTACAGCGAAACAATCAACAGAATAGTATCTAAGATGCTGGATGAATAAAACGCACCACACACACAAGCTACAAAGTATCTACCCTTGTATATAATGGGCATAGGAGTCCTTTTTGTGGCCTTTTTTAGAGTGACAGTTCATTTAAAGTGAGCAATCCCAATTAAAAACAGCTGGGATAATATTGTAATGGTTCCTATGTTTTGGTTATTGTTCGTGTTGGTGTTGACAGTGGGGTTTGGGTGTTCTGGGGATGTGGGAGGAGAGAACGGGTGTAAGGGGCGGAAGTGGCGAGTGACCGGGAGACTGAGACAGGGATTTTGGGAGCGTGAGTTGCGGCTGTGACAGTGACTCTGTGTTTTAAGGTTCAATAAATACCTGAAAGTGAGTTGAGTGGTCTCCTAGTGTCTTCCCTGCGGCAGCGGGTCATTACAATATACACAATATGAATTCAATATGAATCCAACTATAAACTGGACACTAGAAGCCTGAGTGGTCCTTTGCCAAAGTTAAGAGACAAATTACCTTTTGAAGATCTTCAAGTAGATGTGAATGCAGGGCTACATACTACAGCCTACCTACTGGGATCATCAGAGCTGATGTACACCAGAGCAACAGTGATCCTAGAGATGCTTGGTTTTAAGATATAAACAACACAATGAATAAGATGGGACAGCATCCCCATGGAGGATGAGGCCAGAGGCCAGGATCAAGGCAACACGGAAAGATGTAATGAAGAAAGATCTTCCCCAGAAAATACAACAAGATGTCCACAGCTGGAAACGGCCAAACAAAGACTCACAGGTCTAGCTATCCACCTGAGAAGCTACATCAAAGAAACAGAATGCAAGACGATAGAGAGGATTTTCTCCACTGAACCATAATAACAATACCTTTTATTTAAAGTGCCTTTTAAGGAAACCCAAGGTCACTTTACAATACTAATAATCAAAGAACAAAGTAATATAAAAAAAGCAGTCAAAATACAAGATACAATTGAATACGATAAAACAGTTAAGAATATATTTTTTTAAAGTGGCGATTCAGCAGTGAGATAGATGAGTTGAGAAAGGGTTAAAGGTTACAGGCAAGTTTGAAGAGATTTGTTTTGAGATGAGATTTAAAGAGAGGAAGGGAGTAAATTTTACGGAGGTGAGTTGCAGAGTTTGGGAGCAGAGCAGCCTGCTCTGATATACAGTTTTTAGCTGTTATTATGTAAGACGTATCAGTTTTGACACTTTATGTGCACAAAACAGTTTCATTGTTTTGTTGTGGGGATGTTGTGACCTCCGACCATGATGGTTGATCACTTGTGCAGCCTCTACATTGCATTGAAAATAAGGCTTTATTTGCAATGGTTCTGCTCTGTAATCTAATGTGTATCCTACTTTCCTATGTATTTTATATCTCTATTGATAATCTAAAGTAATATTTGGGATCCAGAATGAATTGCTTTGACATTAAATGAAAACAGCTTTGCCTTGAAAAGCCCCACTTGGCACGGCTGTGAAAAATGTCTCAAATCTGTTTTTATACAGCCCACATCTCTTCAGGTATCTCTCTTCCGGTATCATCTCTTTATCTTGAATATGGTACTTACTGCACTGACAGGTGAAAAAAACATTGTTTCACTAATGAAAATTTGCAGTTTTCTTTCTTCTTTTTCCCCCTGTAGAGAAACCATTAGCCATAGTGAGAGTTCCACAGAACACCTTGTAGACGTTTCATGTTTCTGTCAATGCAATGTTTCAGTATTTATCTTTTGAAATGAACCCACACAGACACGCATTAAAACAGACAACTATTTTTCCTGGGGTGCACACACACAAACACACACACCTGGTAGCAAAGTTATCACACTTCAAAGCACACTGTTGAAGACCAGACTACCTACCCGTAATACGACCCTGGAAAAGACCTGATTTTATTTCAGTCAGTGGTTTTGTGGCAGTGATGCTGAGGTATTAGGAGATGGCCTTGGGGGTTGATATTGGGAAATGAATGAGGCAATCTGCAGCTTTTACATATTACTGGGGAGGAGAGAGTGACTTGGCATCATTTCATGGGTCACTACATCTGCAGAAATTAGATTGGAAGCAGTGAAGAATATTGAGGTATATCCACACATGCGTGTGTGTGTGTCCAAGTCTAAATGCCAGCTCAGCAGGGGACAATCTTTGCAAGAAGTAGCAAGAGACTCAATCATCAGTCCAAGCACAAACACTCCATTTTTGCATTAAAATCCATCAGAATCAGTGCAGCTGGTCATCACATTAAATGCTTGAAAAGAGTTTCTTTGTGCATCTTTTACCGGACTTGTGAAGTCATACAGACATTAATTCCACACAGATGCTGAATTAAGATTTGTAATCTGGGCACGTGTGTGCTAGTCAGCCACAATGAAATAATAATGAACATTTCTACCGACGGGAAAAAATAAGAATTTATCATTGGTAAGATTGAACATAGAATATAGAAGAAGGTCAGAGCTGAAGTGATCTGGTATATAGCTGATCAATCAGCCAATGATATGGAATCTTTCTTTCATCAGCATGAACTGTGAGTGGTGAAGGTATCAAGATGAAATTAAATGGGCTGCATTCATGTTGCTTTTCTCTACTTCAGATTGACCAGTCCACAGTACATCCACACTCCCATCAGTACCAGTATCTTTCTACAGAACTCTTCTCTGTCTATAATCAGAAATATGATCCTAGTCTTTACATTATTGGACAACACTATAACTCCTCACACACTGCTGCACTATGGAATTATATTTGAAATAAAGGACCAGTGCTAATGTCATTGAAAGAGATGGAGTGTTTTATATATTTAAATATACACAAATATCATATTAATCATGTTGGAACAAAGACATGCACAGTAATCACTCCAATCAATCAAAGGAATATTACTCATGAATTAGAAGCTTAGTTTGTGCACACACGTACCAGTAATAACTACTGGTTAAACCTTGCTATCAGAATCTCTTTAGTTCCTGGTCCCAAAGACGTGGGAATCCTGCACAGGAATGCAGCATGGAAAGTGTTTTAACCAGAGTAATAAAAAAAATAAAAATAAAAACAAGTTAGAAAATAGAGAGAAAAACGACAGAAATACAGAAATAAGGGCTCACTAAACCGGACAAGACTGTATCCTCCTGTTGGTGGAGTTGAATGCTTGAATAAAAAGAAGTTTCTGTCTTAAAGATGACTTGGTTCTGAATGCAGATGGCAGCAGGCTGTACTCAGCATCCGGAGGCTGAGTGGAGTCCTGGACATTTTACATCTTTGTTCAACATCCGTTTGTTCACATTTTTAGTAAAACACCTGAACCTCACACCCACCATCTGACTGACCACATTTGCAATCGTTAAAAGTGCTTTTTTTCCCCTCACAGTGACGTCACCAGGGTTACCATACCAACATAGAGTAGAAAATGTCAAAACAGACTCGATGAAAGTTTTAAAACAAGATTGTTAAACAAGGCCACCTGACATTTGGCTATTATCACATGTACACTACCAGTCAAACGTTTGGACACACTTTCCCATTGGATTTAATGGGGAAGTGTCCAAACTTTTGACTGATACTGTAGATAACTCACACTTTATTTTCACACTTAGGTCCTAACTGGAAAACTTGTAGAAAATGGAGCATCTGAAGTCATAAATAGTCTGAGCTGGTAAACCCCTGTCGACACAGGCGTGTTATTTCTTTGAATATACAATTAATTATAATTACCTCCTGGGAATGTTTTTTTCTTTTCTTAAATTTCATTTCCCATCTTGATTTCCAAGACGTTTGTCAACGTTTGACATAAATGTTCAGTCTAAAACCTTACTTAAATGACAAAGATTAACAAAATATGATTTATTCTGGATAATATGTGCTTGTAAGCAGAGTGGTGAACTCACTTTTAATCATAGTTCTAAATTTAACCACAGAAAGTCTGAGCAGTAATCTGTCAAATAATTCTTCCAACATCATGTTGTGGTGTTAATGGTGGTATTTCAGAATATTTCCCACCATGTTAGATTTTTCCAAGACAAAAGTTCAGATGCAGTTGAATGTTTGCAGGAAGACACAAGAAAGGACTTCTTAAAAAGAAGAGTGGAAGTAGGCAGCGGCTCGCTCTGTTTAGTGGAAACCTTTGATGTCCAAGAAGATAAGGACTTCAAAGGGGATCAAGTCTAAGACACTGCTGAAAGAAAGACAAAAACATTGGCACAATAGAAACAAACCAAACATGAACTGGGTCTGTGTGCTGAGCGTCAGAGTTCATCTGCTGCTTGCTTTGTTTCATACTTATGAGTCTGTATCAGCTTAAATTATTTTATTACAGACTGGCAAGGTTCCCCACCACTGCTCTGCATCTCTACATGTCTATATCTCATCAGTCACCTCCTCTATAGATGACATCAAGCTGTATGTTAAGAGCCAGCAACACATTGACTCACTGATCCACACAACCAGAATCTACAGCAGGGACATCAAGTTGTTATTCGCACTAGAGAAATGTTGACATAGAGAGGGAAGGTCCATACAGAGGGCATTCCCAGAGGGCAGAGTAGCAGATATTGAGGAGAGCTACACGTATTTTGGAATACCACAGGTAAATGGCAACCATGGAGAGGCCCCAAGGGACGGCTGTAGCTCAGGTGTCGTCTACTAAACAGGGGGTCGGTGGTGCAATTCCCCTGACTACATGTCAAAGTGTCCTTGGGCAAGACACTGAACCCTACGTTGCCTCCCGATGTGCCTATCGGGTTTATGAATGCTTAGAAAAGCACCAAGTATGTTACAATATAGGTGCTGTATGAATGTGTGTGTGAATGGGTGAATGAACATGCAGTGTCACATGACTAGAAAAGCGCTATACAAGTACATTTACATTTTCCCAAGGAAAGCAGCAACAGTGAAATATCTGCAACGAGGATGACAAGTCCTGAGAAGTCAGCTCAAGATCTGGGCAATTCACAGCTTTGGCCTGCCAGTGATCAGATATCCTGCTGGGATAATAAGATGGCCAAATGAGGAAGTTGTAAGATACTGGCTGGAAAAGAATACATGGAACGCTGTTACGTGTGCCATTTGTCAGCTGTATATTGTAATTATTAACCTGTTGTCCTGTTTCCCCTCAGTGATTGGCTGGAGGGACTCATGTGGGAGTATAAATGCCACGGCCCTCATGTATCAACTGTTCATAAACGCGTCACTGACCCACTTATTCAATAAATGTATTAACTCTACAATTTAATGAATTAGCATCATGCCCTTCGTTTACATGGACAAATATGTAATAAAATAATTAATGAAAAAAGAATGAAACAAGTATTTGCCATTGTTGTTAATTTCCTGGTAAAGACGACTCTCCATGGTGATTTTAATGTATGTTCAAACCTCCAGCTCTTCACGGGTAGTTCCGAGCATGCGCAAGTGATGTCTACATAAATTACGAAAATCGTCTATTAAGCAATCAGGGAGGGGAAAAATACAAAATCAAGAGCTTTTGCTCATCTTGTAACATTATACTATTGACTTAAATATAAAACAAATATAAAACATAAAGTGAATACAGTACACCTAGGTAGTTACGATGTGACCTTCACACTGAATAAACCATTCATGGTTGCTGTCTTTAAACAACAGAGTTAGTCTTAGAACATGAACCTCCACGGTGGAGAATTATTAAACAGCAGAGATGCTTCCTCTGTTTATCTTTTGTTTAAATTACTCTGACGATTAGATCATCTTAGATTGTTTAGAAGTTTGTGGGTGCATCACAGTAATCTATCACTGAATTAATTTGTGCTTACACTATAACAAAGACTAAAATAATCTATAGGAAGGCGAGACTGTTATTATTTCAAACTCCAGACTCCAGACTCCAGACTCCTTTCTCCCAAAGCCAAAAGCCACATACAGCTGTTTCCCTCTAAAATTTGGGATTATTTAGACCAGGAAGTGTTGTAAGAATATGTGTATGAGTTTGTTTGAGTTAATCTCTTTAAATTTCCCTGTCGCTGATATTTATTCCTTCTTCTCCTGTTCATTTATATCATTGAAGCAGTTAACAATTATAACTGATCTATGAAGACTCATAAAAAGGCCAACTCCAGTGAAGTTTTTCTTCTTTGATGAGAGAATCAGGTGGTTGGAGGAGAGGATGTAGGAACCAGGTGGGAGGCTAGGACCAGGAACCTTCTGGCTGTGAGGGGACAGTCTTCGCCACCACACCACCATGCAGCCTGGGGTTGAAACTAGTTTGGTAAATTTTCATGAGAACATTTATGCTGAGAACAGCAAGTGGGTGTTAATTAATAAGAGGTTGTTGACAGCAAGCCTGTGCTGCTGCTGCTGACTGGCCCATTCTGTCTCCCAGTCTTCAACCATTTCAAAACATTTTCATCCCTAAAACTCCTTTAATACAGAAACTGAAATCCAATTAATTCCAATGTTTTATTTTCATATAGATCAATTGTTCAAGTCCTTGGGCTTTTTGTCTTTTTCTCCCTTTTAGGTGAATTTTTAAGGATTTAATGTTCATTCTTCTTAGATGGAAAAGTAAAATAAAATATTCAAATGAGTTTCAGATGGTGAAGGAAATATGTGAGGCTTTTGACGTGCCATTTTCACTTAAAAAGGTCACTCTGTAGACCACCTTTTTTACAAAAGTAGTAGATTTATCTTGGTTCTTGTTCAGTTTCTCCACTCTACTCTTTCATTTCAACCAGCAAAGACATTGTTACCATAACAACCACAACAGCGTAATGCCTGCCCTTAATCAAAAATTGCTATTAAGGGTGAACAGATATAATTGTATCACACTTTGACTCATCCAACTCAGCAATAGGTCGTTCAAATGCAGACCAGAGAGCATACAATGTAATATAAAATGTATCTTATTCAGATTTGATCAGTGGGTGTTTTATATGTTATATATTATATTAGACATTAGAGAGGTTAAGAAATGTCAATGTTAAACACTTTAATCTGAAAGATACTCATTCTCAGCAAAAACAAAGGATGCATCTGATGAAGAGAGAAACCTCCGCTGAGTGACCTGTCAGGTAAATTTCACTTTGAAATCACAAGTACAAAAAGTTAAGGTTGATTTCTTTACAACTAAAACCTGCATAGTTGATAGTAAAAACTATCAACTAAAATACAACCATAGTTATATAATCAGATATTAATTAAATTCCATATAAATGTATCATCTTTGACAGATCATCATCTTGTGTTTGTATAAAATGTTCAGTGTTGACGGAGAACTGCTTTCCCCTCCTGAGGCGCCGGATGGTGGACCAGAACCTCCTCGAAGCTGTACGGAAGTCGTTCTCTATGGCCTCTCCGAACTCCTCCCATGCCCGAGTTTTTGCCTCAATGACCACCGAAGCCGCGCTCTGCTTAGCCTGCCGATACCTGTCAGATGCCTCTTGAGTCCCACAGGCCAAAAAGGCCCAATAGGACTCCTTCTTCAGCTTGACGGCATCCCTCACTGCTGGTGTCCACCAATGAGTTCGTGGATTACCGCCTCGACAGGCACTGACGACTTTACGGCCACAGCTCCGGCTGGCCGCCTCAACAAAGGAGGCACGGAACACAGCCCACTTGGACTCAATGTCCCCCGCCTCACTCGGGACATGGTTGAAGCTCCTCCTGGGGTGGGAGTTGAAGCTCCTTCTGACAGGGGACTCCGCCAGACGCTCCCAGCAGACCCTCACTACACGTTTGGGCCTGCCAGGCCTGACCGGCATCCTCCCCCACCATCTGAGCCAACTCAC
>JBBBVU010000013.1:29799405-29814793 GCA_037177055.1 Atherinosoma microstoma
CACACACACACACACACACACACACACACACACACACACACACACACACACACACACACACACACACTCACACACAATTCAAAAGCTCCAAACTCATTGCATCCTTACCTAAATCTTAGAAAATGGGATCTGCTTTGTTTTACATTAAACTATGGCACAGCAGACCTGAGTTAAAGCTCCATCTGGATCCACATTTTCTAAAGTTCCTATAGTTTTCTCTTCTTTGGGTCAAATTTAGGGATAAATAATTTAAAAACTACATAGTTGAGTTCCCCATCAGATTATTTGAACGTTTCCTTTAAGAAAACGGAAATTTCCATCTGATAGATCTGTGAATAACATGTTGTTGTTTTTTTTTTTTTTAATCTTAGACGAGTGTTGATTTTCCTGATCTGGACTGAGACTGGGCTGTTTGAAGGGAGTGGCATAAATTGCACCAACAGTTATTTCTTCCATCTGGTGACCTCACAAACATAAGTCTAATATTTATTGAGAATTGTGTTGAACTTGTGTGAGCTGAGAGCAGGCATTAGCTCTGTGTTTGAGCGGGAAGTGTGTGGGTGCAGCTTTATCCTCTTCATACTGCAGGAAGGATGATGAATCATTTTTATAGTCCCTGCAAAAATACCCCCATAAACACTTTTTCTTGTAATCATGCCAAACAAATCAGAAGTTTCTCATCAGTTTTAAGACACTCATCCTCCTTTTACCTTTTCCCTATTGAGGCACACCTTTTTTCCAATCAAGTGTTTTTGTGTTTTTTTATGGCTTAGTCTTTCCACTGCCTTGTCTTAATCCTCCATGGATTCCTGCTATTTGACAGTGCAGAACAAGAGGTCAGAGGGAGGTATGAACACATAATTTCACTTAAATTCTCTACCTCTATCCATCCGCTTCTTTTCAGACTAGTTTTCCCCCTAATCCTCCTCCTCCTAACTGTTTTGGTTGAAGGGCCATTTGTTTGGGTAACTTTTGACAACCCAGTCGTTACTGTCATGATTTGTTGAATCTTATTCTGTTTCATTCACGTTGCATTTCCATTACAGTATTCCTGATCTTAAATCGAGATATTTCCCATATTTAACCTGGAACCTTGTTTCATAAAGTAGTCTTTGTGATTCTTGACTATGTTAATCAGCTTTCTCGATGTTAAATATGAGAAAATACGAGAAAAGTGAGATAAACAATGAAAATGTGTCAGCTACAACTCACACATGGCACCTCCCATAGTATTTTTCATTTAACAATGTTATGCTATTGGTCCCTCAAAAAAAAAAAAAAAAAGCTTATTAGGTTGTCACAAATAGCAGACATATATTTTTCTCCTATCTCCAGCCCTATAATCACCATTTTCCACACCTGGATGGCACCATCAAACCACAGCCTGAGGTCAGCCTGCATTTAAAGTCTGACCTCTGACCTCTCCACTTCTCCCAGTGACCTCTCCTAACCCTGACCCCTGATATGACACCTTGAACAGATTTCACCACCACCACAAAGCCTAAACGGGCTGACACTGAAGCCCCCTGTGTCCCTACTCTCCCACTGCAGGGAAAAGAAGCAGCACTGAGGAGACTCCTCGGGAGGCTAAGTGCTTTTCTGTTTCCTGAACACAGCCAGCAACCACTGCCAGTTTCTCTGGGAACAAGCAGGATCATTCCAGCGAAAACTAACCCGACCTGCTGATGTATCTGCTGCAGGGCTTTCAAACACCATGGGACATGCATGGAAGATCTTTAAGAAGGAAAAAAATACTGATAAAAACAGAGTTGAAGATTACCTTTAATACATAAAACATAACAGACCAATAGCAACTCTGGAGTTTTGCTTATCAAAAGGAAATTTGATTAAACCAAAAGTTAATGAAGTTTTTATAACCACTTCATTTTTACAAAGATGTTTTACTGTAAAACAATAAGTTTATTGCTATTTTTGGCCCCAAAAAGTGTGAAAAAACCTGGAAAGTAAATGATAAAAAGTGTACAACCCAAAATAAAAAAGGGTGAAATCAAAAATTTAAGTTAAAAAATAGCCTGAAAACTTATAGCTTGAATATAACAAGCTAATATTTCATTCATAATGGAACAAAGAAAAGATCAAATATTAAAAGTGAGAGATCTTACTCGTCCATTAAAAATACCAGCTCATTTTGAATTTGGTGGCAACAAAACGTCTCCAAAATGATGGTTCTGGGCAGGCAAGTTGTGAAATGAAACAGCCTGATGAACATGGTGGTTGAAAGGAAACAGGTCAGGCGCATGCAAGGACATAGCTTTGATCATGACATGGTAGGGTGTTACGTCCCTAAGACGGGTCCCGGGGAAGAAGGGAGTAACACAGAAGATGCCAATGAGGAGACAGTCTTAAGTTCACCTTTCATTTAATATTGGTATAGCAGTTAAAATGCAGAAGGGCCAATAGAGTAGGGGGAGCCAAGGCCACCATAACAAACAGAAACCCCCCAACAAAAAAAGGACAACTTACCTCACCATAAAAACAGAAGAATAAAAAACCTACTTCTGAACTACTCTAACTTCAACAGAAACAGGAGAAAACAACCCAAAGGAAAACAAACTGGCAGCTGTCCCCTACAAGGCCAATCTGGAACACTAAAGATAACAAACATAAACCTGAACAAACAGACACAACCACAATCCAAGACTTACACACAACAGAAACATGGTGTGATGACAAGTGCCCAAAAGGTCCCGATGTGCAGATTCTCTGTCGTTCTATAGGCCACTCCCAGGCATTGATTGGCTGGAAGCGGCCACCACCTAACAGGAGGAGGAGCACCTTCGAAATCAGTGAAATACACGAGACACAGAAATTAACCACATTCCTGTAACCTAAAAGTTAACATAAAAGTGTCCCACTGAGGTCCCTGGCTGGAAACAAGCGTGTTGTTGCACTTATGATTTTTTATTACTGAAGATCTCCATTAGCTACTGTCATCGCTGCTGCTATTCTTCCTTGGGTCCAACCAAATACCTAGTCACCAATAATGGGAGATACATCCAAAATGAATTGATGCAAACACACACATGTAAAAAATAAATAAATAAAAATCACATTAGTAGGCGTAACATTATAGGCATTTATTTGGAATATCATGTTATTGAGAAGATATAGGGATGTCTAAATATTTTTTTCAGATTGACATTAAGATTTCTTTGTTTTGTTTTGTCTAAATTGAATCCAGGATTATTTTACTTAATGATTCTGTAATTCTATGAGTTGAAAACATCTGTTGTCATATTTGCTTCAGATCAATAAGGAAGCAGTTTGCACTACGTTGCAATTAGCAACATCACAGAAATGTTCCTTAATCACACAGAACAAGAAATCCACAAATTGAATTAATCATCTAAATGAAACCTTGAAGGAAAATATGAATATTAGCAGATATAATTACAAACAGTGATAAACTATTTTTAAACAGTACATCATCATCTTTAAAGCTGTAATAACTTTATAAAAGAAACTCTATATGTGATCATTTTAACTCACTGCAGCCAAAAGGACAAGCTATTTGAACAAAGTGACAGCAAGGAAAGACAATTACGTTAGCAAGAGCCAATCATATCAGCAAAATGGGTCATAATCTGGTACTTATAATAGCAAAGTTGCAGAAACAGAACAACGATTGTTCTGCTGTTTATGTAATGGAAAATATTAGGGACAAATCAGGAGATGCTGGACGTTGGTAGGGACAAGTCTGTACCGTCCCTAGACAATTCTACACCCATGGTAACATGACTGGAGCACCTTACGGAGGCAGAGTCTCTCATAAGAAGCACTTAAACAATCTACTAAAAGCTGTGTCTTAAAACTGTGGAGTAACTTCAGAATATTTCTCATCATAAAATTGTAAAATAAAATTGATCCTTTATCACTGCGTCTTCTAGAGGAGACCTTACTCCTGATCATCAGCAGATCAAATAATGTGGTCCACCCATTAAACCTTGATTTAGCTGTCTTACAGGTTTTAACCAACATGAATCTGATTGATGAGCAGAAGTTTTTCTCTCCACATTCAACCCTGTGATGGTCCTTTTGACTTCTCAACCTAACTAACTCAAAGCTATGTAAAGTTGTTAAAGGTCATTCCAGCTGGTTAGATGGTTGCAGGTTGGGATTTGCTGGGGAGTCTTTGAAGCTAACTAATCTGAAAACTCAGTGTGTGGGAGCGAGTGATTTATGGCTTCTGTGTTTGTCTGTTGAATTACAGTTTGATTGCTTCATTCCTTTCACAGCCCTTGAATCCATGCTAATGAATAAAGTGCTTATCTATCAGAGCATTAGGGGGTAAATTCAATTTAACTTGTTAAAAAAGTTGGAAATAAGCCAAGGGATGCACAGAAGTACAGTTCTGCAAGTGTGCTTGACCTCTTTTAGATAATATTATTACATATTGTCTCTGGACATATCTTGCATCTGTCCCGATGTATCCTGTTCCGTGTAAACATTTCTATTCACTTCTTGTCAGAATTTGTCCGAGACATTTTTCTTGCTTCTCACACAGAATTAGTTCACCAAAAAGAAAGAGGGGAGAGGAAACTCAGGGGGGAAAGATCAGCATCATTACTCCCTTGAAGAGAAGATGTTGTCTCACTGTTTGTAAGGAGCATTACCCTTCAGTTAACCTTAATCTGGCCAGTGGAAGCTCAGTCCCTCACTGCAGTGACAAGGTCAACATCCAGGCCAGATGAGTCTGGGACTAACTGATCAAGCTCAAGCCTGGCCCACTTCTTCTGCTTCACATTCCTCTTGTGAAATCCCAACCATGCAGTCTCGGAAATTCTGTTAGGACACATTTCTGATGACTCACCTTTCATTGCAACACCTTTAGACTTTAATATACTGTACTTTCTAAATGTCTGTTTCAGCATGCTCTCATATTTGTAACTCTCCAGTGGACTTAATTACACATGCTTTCAAAATCAAAGCACAACAGAGCCTCGCCACATAATTGTGGGCCAAAGCTTAATCTTTTCTAATAAGGGATAACTAGCTGTAATCACTTTCACTTGTTCGAGGCACATCTTCAGCAGAGCTGTGCCAAGAATGCCGGCACTAACACCACCGCTGCTGTGAGCTCTCTGTCCGGGAGTTCCTGCAGCAGATAGCGTTTCCATGTTGGATGGTTTTCAGAAGTCAAGCTGGCAACAAAGGAAAAGAAAACATTACCGTGGAGTGGAACTTTTTAGACAAGTATTTTCCTTCGGAGTGTTAAAGCTCCTGTTACACTGACACCTTCGTAGCTTTGGACAGCTTACTGGTGCTAAAACCCTGTCGTCAGTCAGCATGAGCGGCTGTTTGACTGGAAGGCCCAGCTGGAGAAGTCATATTCATCCCTAACAGCCTTTTGTAAGTCATCACCATACTCCATGAGCAGACTGATAGATTACCAATAACCTGCAATTATTTCCCTCCGTGGTACGGATACTTTTTGAATCAGGGACATGTACAACACCCAACTCTAAGATAACAGCCCCTTGGTATGTCCTCATCAAAAAAACGTTTGTATTAATTTTTTAAAATCCCCTTCACAGCCCATTTGTAGCCAATTAATTAAATGCTCTAACACAGAAATAAAATATTTTAGTCACCTGTGGAACAGACAGGACTGAAAAAACACCATCCAAATCATTTTATTAAAGACCGTTCTAAAAGATTATGGTGATATGTCTATCAAACTCAACTGACAAATGTCCCTAACCCCTCTGCACGTTCCTCTCCTTGCACGGAATGCACTATCTCAGAGGTTTGGAGCACTTGGAGCAGCCAGAGCTCAGCTAGATACAATAGCTAGCATACTACACACTTCAACGTAAGGGACAATATGAGTGGGAAAAGAAAAACCTGTTTTGGAGAAGCTACTCTAAAATAAAAAGCTGAAGGAGAGCGGAGATAGAGCAGAGTTATGCATCGGTGGCTCAACCGAAGCAACAGAAAGGGCTGCAGAGTGATGCCATGGTGGCCCGATTTCTACTTCCCATGTTTCAGGGCACCTAACAGTGGAAAATTAAGGTGCAGCACTATCAGGGACATCACGGAGGAGTAGGATTAAATGGTCTTCCACTAATTTTCTTCATCTAGAAAACCGGGGGACCGTGGCTGTCAGCCTGCTGCATGCCCAGAATGAGCTTCGCTTGCCGAGCAGAGTTTGTGCACTACTCCGCTTAAAAAGCTTCAGCCAGAACTTTTCCCCTGGAAAAAGGTAAGATAATATTATGTCTTTATGACTCTTGGAGAAAACAATTGATGCTGCTCAGTGCTTGTGAACCCTCGGGAACAAGCATTGCGCGTTCCTCTGCTCTGGAGGGGTGGCAATCTGAAGAAAGGGGTTTGGACTTTTGAATTGTTTACTTCCAAAATGTAGCTTGTTTGAACAGTGTTCCTACCTTTAACTCTAATTTGGCTGAGCTGTAACTTTAGCCATTTGAAGCCACAAAGTTCCATTTCCTTTATATCCATAAAGCTTCCCGAGGCTAAAAAGAATCAAAGAAGTGAGCTTTTCACTTTAAAATGAGCTGCTGTAAAAACATTGAAGAATTAATAGTTTAAGAAGAAAGACAGCTTATGTGATGTTTCTTGCATGTAATTGACATTTCAATAACCCCCCCCAAAACATGGAAAAATGTCATAATATATTATTCTTCATTTTGTATTGATATACTTTACCTTTTCGTTTGATTCTTTCCCTTCATCCACAGACCCAGGCTGCACTCCTTGATGATGGCTCTCATGGAGATCACTTTTTATTCCAGTTTTTCTTCTCCACGGTCAACTGCCTCCCAGCAAGGGTCCCAGTTTAATCTGGGGTTCAGCTTTTTTGTGTGGAGTGTGCATCTAAGGTTAACTGGTTATACTAAATGGTCTGTTGCTATGACTATGAGGAGACTGGTAACTTATATCTGTGTTAGCTCTGTGATGGACTGGCCATCTGTTCAGTAGAGACTGGGCTCAGTTCGCCTGGCTGGCAGGCCCACAGACACTCCTGGAGCGACAAGCCTTCATCCATGGAATCTGGGTATGGAATTTGCGTGACAGCCAGAGAAATATATATGGAAGAAGCTGATAAACCAGGTCTGTGTGGCTGCAGGATTTATCAGCGAGGCTAATCGCAGTGATTAAACCCAAACATCTGATCTCTGTGGAGGGGAAATGAATACATTTGCAGTTTGGCTAGGAATGCATGTGGTTGGAGGTAGAAGAGGTGTAGTGGTTGTATAGTTTTAATTTCCTGACCTACTCCAGTATCTCAGGTGTGATTTTCAACTAAACTGGTAACCAGTTGTAGAATTTTGTGGCCCAGCAAAAAATGGATTTCGATAATGTTGAATTTCTCTGACTGTGACAGACAGCCGGGTCACGTTTCCATCCTCAGCTGAGCATTAACTCAGAACATTGTTATTGTATTAGGAAATTTTAGTGAATCTGGTCAAATAGGTTTGAATATCTCACATGTTCTTTTCTTTTGTTCTCTTTTTAGTTTTTTCTGCAACTATTTATGCTATTTTTCACATGAACAAAATCAAATCAAACTTTATATATACAGCACTTTTCATACAGATGTATCACAAAGTGCTTTACATCCTAAAAACAATTATTCAAAAATAATAAGTGTAAAACATCAAAGTTCAATAACGCACACCCGAACATACTCTCTTTTTTCACACATACATCATCATACACACACCCACATAATGCAAACACACAGCCCCCACCCCTGACTTATAGTTTCTGTCTCTTATAGTTTAGTTATAGTTTCTGAAAAGATTGGACAAGCCGGAAATTTGACGACATGACTTTTTCCAGGTGGTGACTTTTTTTTGGACAAGTGTTTAAAGGTGTTATCCAGGAGCAGTTGACTTTGGCATTTTAAACAAGTGGTTTGGTTTGGTGTTCAGAAGAACTTGATCATGGTTAGAAAAACATTTATAAAGCCCACCTGCTCATGTGGTGAGGGTGATGAGTCCCAATAACAGATGATGCAGCAAGAAAATATTCTTGCTTTTTGACTGAAGTTGAATAATTGTGTGAATGCAAGCTGCTTCTGGATTGTTTTATCTTCTATGGGGGATGAATTCAACAATATCTGTTGTAACCCAATGGGGATTTTATATATCTGTCTTTTTTACACGTCATTCAGTGGTTGCTTTTATTTAAGCTGCCTGTAATTTCCACGACTGTAGACATTTTTAGCATCAAACGAGCTGTAAGAAGTTGGAGTCAGGCAGCGATCGACTGTTACACTCTCTGTGGATTTACAGTCTATTTGATCGTCTCTGGGAACAACAGGAAAGTTGGAAACCACTTTGGATTCAGAGGGTGTAGCAGGCAGACAGGAGGGGATATTCAACAGGTGGAAGCGAGACGGAGGAGGAAACAGGGCCCACAGAGACAGCCTGAGGCTCACCAACATTCCTCTGTGCTAAAGGTCCAGATTGGTGGGTTTTGTGGTGGAGGTGGTCAGGATGGAAATAGGGGATCAGTTTTTAAAATATTCTGACTGTTCTTCTGTTTCTTGCTGCTTCTACTAAAGTTGCTTTAGAAGATGCTGTGGTTTCCCTTGCTATCCTAGGAATTTAACCTCTTCCTGACAAGGTCTATTTTGTCTGCCGCCTGTCTGAAATGACCCAAAATATCGAAAATAAATTCTCCACAACTACAACGTCTGGATGTATAATCTTGGTCTCAAAAGAAATCAGAGATGTGTGAGCTTACTACAGAAGTGTAAGAATAAAGATGTTACTGTGTCAGAGTAAAATGTGAATTCAGAGCGCAGGTGAATTTGGTTATCTCCTCCTAAAAGAAAGCCACATTACTTTAAGTGAAAACTGGAGGAAAGCAGCCCGATTCATCTAGGAATGAGTAAAGTAATCCTAGGAATGAGTAAAGTAACCCCAGGAATGAGTAAAGTAATCCTAGAAATGAGTAAAGTAATGTGTGATGAGGAACTGTGCTACAATAGAAGGTAAAAAGGTTTCCAGGTGTTTTGCAGGTAAATATGTCAGGAAGCCATCGGCCGATGTTGATGATGGACGCCTCTATCAGGGATAGACCCACATTCACCTTAGAGACACCATGAGGTTCCAGAAAGAAGTGAAGCCCAACATAGTATATGATAGGAAGAGAGAATACTTCACTATAAAACCTCCTTCATCTCCATGGAAACCAGACCTTCATGATTCATTTCAAAGACAGAGTCCTAGGAGAACACATTAGCAGAGTTTTTAGAGCTGGAATAAAAGTAAGACATGGTTTCTGATTGTGGCTGCTAGCTCCCGGAGTTTCTGTCCCACTGTGATGAGACAAACGCCTTTGTAATCAGCAGAGTTTCTGCTTTCATATGACACCTTGTTTGTGTGGTTTGCTTGAAGTAGAGAAAATAGCAGAAGCTCTAAAGTGGACAGTGCTGTTCTCATGTTGTTGTTTTTTTACTACATTCCCATATAATTGCTTGGGTTTGAAGTGTGTTTAGATGCTGATGCTTGGTCGAGTCTTTTAGCTGAGTTTCTCTCCATCATTTTGGTATGCTAGGATTGTTGCTTTCTAGTGTGTGCAAACATATTCTGGACTGCACACATCTCAAGCTGATCTCTGTAAAGGGGGATCTGGTTAAGAAGACGTAAAGGAAATATTTAATTCATAAGGAGTAAAGCAATGTGACCCAAAGATTTAGTCAAATCTTCTCATGATGTTCCGCATTTCTAATTCAGAAACCCTTAGAGGAGCATTTCATCAGCTTTGTTCTGTCTCAGCCAAGCTAAAACGATGGATTTAACCCGACAGAAACCAGCAGGACTGTTTTCTGACAGCTGATACAAAACACTGATGATCACGTTTGAAATTTTCTGGTTTATTATCCACTTTAAATCTCTATTTGAAGCTGAATTGCAGATAATTCTGGTCGTAGTGTTGTTTCTCCTCCCCTGAGTTTTAACTTTCAAATTTCATTTTAGAAAAGTATTTCCCCAAAACTTGAGTTCCTGTCAGAATTCACCCTGACCTATAGGCTACAGCAGCCATAATTCAGCTGCTGCCCAGACAATGTGTTTGACTCTTCATCACCACTTGTGATGAACCAAAATGCAAGATGCTAATACAAAACGAACATTTAAAAAAAATGAAACGCTGTGATTGATGTTGGAGTCTCGGCAAGCCGGCACGCTGGGGAGCAGAATTAAAGATTCCCTTCTGGGCAAGAGGCTCAGAGGGAAGAAATTTAAAGGACTTTAATGTCTCCGTCCCCATTTTTCACAACATGTAGATATGCACATACACTCCTCTCTGCCTTATCCCAAACTCTCCCACTCCCTCTCTGCAAAGACTTTAATGTCTGTGTTCATCTTTTGATTTCCTATTCATTACTCTCCCTTACAAAGTGCTGCAGGCTTCACCACTCTACCCAGAACCCCTCCCCAACATGAGCTTCCAGAAGGAAGCAGCACCAGAAATGCTGTTGGCAGACATCTGGAAATGTTTAGGCCTGTGCTGGCGGTCACTGTCTGCACCAATAGAGACCGTAGCTCAACCTTTGCAGTGTGACAAGACTTCATATATCTCCCTGACCCTGAGTACTGTAATGGAAACACCACCGGCATCACACCCTGCCCCTCATCCTCCGCTCCTTCCTCTTCTTCCTCCACCATGTAGCGTTAAATGTGCAGCCAGTTTTTCTTCTGTCTGTTGAAGAGGAGCAGTTCACAACAGCAAAATGATCATTTCAGTCAAGCCAAATATCAAAGATCACTCCAACCATACATTTTCTGAGTTTCCAGTCACGGATGAGGGACATTATTTGCTCCACTGTTGCTGTTCAACAAAACATAGCAGCTCATGTGAAATCATCTCTGATGTGCTGATCTGATCAGTTTTGAATGTGTCTTTTAATGTAAAACCACATCTTTTACATACACAGAAGATAAATACCATGAAAAACTCCTGTGATTTACTGGTGATGTGTATTCCTCTGGCTCAGAGTCAGCTGTTTACCCCAAACTCTTCTGTGATGATATTTCTTTATATTTTTATTAATGTCAGGAAAATAGTTTAACAAGGAACACAGTCAGAGGAGGTTCATGAGTGAAGTGGGCTATCATTTATCCCAGCCAGTTTTCCAGACTACCGCTCATTCCCGTGTCATTTTAGTGGAGTGGACCCCCTCACATCAGAAAGTCTCATATATGGAGGCTGTGTTGGAGGAAGAGGGTGGTGGGGTTAGATTCCCCTCTGGATTTCATGAATGAAATTAAAGCCAATCACAGAAACTGCTTCCACATAAAGCTCTATTATTTACCATAATGTCACATGTGTCTTATTATTATTATAGGTTATGTAATATTCTTTAAAAAAACACGGATCTGTCCATCCAGGTGAATTAATTTATAATAATGGATTAGATTTATATAGCGCTTTTCTAGACACTCAAAGACACTTTACATTTAATCCAATTATTCATTCATACTTGGTGATGGTAAGCTACATGTGTAGCCACAGCTGCCCTGGAGCAGACTGACAGAAACGTGGCTGCCAGTGTGCGCCAACAGCCTCTCTGACCACCACCAAACATTCATACACCAGTGGTGTCAACACTGGAGACAAGGAAGGTGAAGTGTCTTGCCAAGAACACAACAACAGTTGACTGGGAGGAGCAGGATTTGAACCACCAACCTTCTGGTTATTGGACGACCTGCTCTACCACTTGAGCCACTGTAACATGGGCTTCACTCTGAGTTGCCATGTTGGAGTGAGAAATAAGCAAATGGACATTAAAGGTGAAAAAATCCATCAGATGATCAACTTAGAAAATGAAGGATGGAAAGAGGAGAAACACTCTGCAGATATGAGTCCATCATGGAATGAAACAGTTAGATGGAGTTCATGTTTTTTATGCTTTTGCTGCATTGCTGATTATTCACAGTTGTTTTCAGTGTTTGGTCTTCTTACAATCTGAGACTTCATGTCATCTAATTAACTTCAGCCTGTCAATTTAACAGGAGATCAGCTCACATCAGTCCAGATATTTGACTAACTTTATGTTCCGTGCTCTGCTAACTGCTTTGTTATTAATTCTGACATTTTTTAGTTTTAGTTTGGAAATTGCTGGTTTGGGTTATCCATACATGTTGACTGACAATCCCAGTTAAGAACTGATTTTCTGAGTACACTGTGTCACGTAAACAAGCGCAACCTGGAGAAGGCGGTGACGATTTGCTCAGTCAGCATTAATCTAGTATTTTATTGGCTGGAGAACGTTTGACAGACAGCTCATTCAGCAACCCAAGAGAGAGGACAAAATATAAAAGAGCATAAGTTTAGAGGTGCACAAAATGTCCGAGTGTGACGGGAAAGAGACCAAGCTGGAGCGCCGGAGATTTAAACCTGCAAACCTAAACTTGAGAAGAGGAGCAGCGTTTCGAAAGGAACAACATTATATGTAAGAGGAAGAAGGGAGTTTTTGAGTGTGAGAGCAGAGTTTTAAGAGAGATCCATATATTTGAGCATGAAAACAAGAAATTAGAATTAAAGTATTAAATTAATTAAAGAATTAAAGAATTACGCTGCACTTTTCCAAGCTGATCAGCTGTTCCTGCAGAACTACAGCCATGCTGATGTAGGCATACCTACAGCGTAAACTAGTGTAGTCTTTTCGGTCCATTAATGCTACATTTAATGCTGCTTTTCTCTGAAATGCAATGGAAGAGAAATAGATGGAAGTCAAAATGAATGATTATGTTACACCAAGGAAAGGTTTCCTTTATTGTGTCAGTTTTTCATTATTAAACCCATTAGCATCTTAGTCATACATCTTTACTTCCTGTGAGGATGTAAAACACACATTGAAAGGGGAAAAACAGCTTTAAAAGCCTTGCTTGAGAATAATCTGAGTATAGAATTAAATTAAACCAAGACCCCGACTAATAAATGTGATCAAATGATTTGTTTTCATTTAAAAATCTTGCATGTTACGGCAAAGCATTGCTCTGTAGGGATTCATCATTTGACAGCTGCTGAATAAATAGAATAATAGTCAGTGGACGTGTGGGAGAATCAGGGAAAATGAGAAAACATGGTATTCTGGGACAGTCAAAAGGGTTTAGGGTTATCCAGAAACCATGCAGCTGCTGTAAACCAGGAGGAGAAGCTACATTGGTGCAGCAGGGAAGGAGCAAGGAGACCTGTGTAGACCCTGTTGGAGCTGGAAAAAAGAAAGTCTGAATGTGATTCATCAGAAAAACCTTTCATAGATTAATTAATGTAATAAATTCTTCCCTTTTTTTTCTTGAAAATCCACTTGTTTGAGTGGTCCTTCCATTTTACGGCTTCGTGCAGACTATTAAGTTCTGCTTTGTCCTTGGAGCTTCCTTGGCTGCTTCCATATTGGCCCCCACCATCACCTCCCACTATGTCCAATTCCCCTCCTCTTTACTCCACTTAAAGCGTGGCAATGTCATATTTTAAGAGGCCTTTTATGTTAAGCTATTTATCTGCAGCCCTTCTGAGGAGCGAGGCAGGGAGGCATTGGAGATTAGTGAGGAGTGGCAGACATATTTATTTGACTGTAACATCCTGTTGAAGATGTGAATGTTCGTCAGAAAAGAATGACCTTTTATGAGACACAGTGTGTGTTCCGTGTGTCAAGGTATCAGATATTACCCTTCAGTATCTGTGTCAGCTTAGCTGTATGTGGATACAGAGTTATGCATTTGTATAAAAGTGTTATTTTTCTCTTTCAGTGCAAAGGGAATGACAAAATGTCTTTGTTCCATGTTGAGAGAGAGACGGAGAGAGGCACAGAGAGGATGTGAGAGACCTCAGAACTATTTCCCTCAACTGCTGGTGTAATAGACATATTTTTCAGGATGTAGCAGCATGTGGGCCCGGGCTCTGTTTATCCAGGATGACACCCTTCACATCCATTCATCAGCGTCCCGTCAGCCCTCCACTGACCTTGGGTCTGTGTCTGTGTGGGTGCAGAAAAAAGAAAAACATTAAGGAGAGACAAGTTTGAAGGGAGTGATGGAATGTGGTCACCTGAACGGCACTGGGCGCTATTTTAATTTGTGTCTCAGCAGGACGGTGGCCACCGCTAGCTGCACACAGAACAATAAATAATAATCGGTGAGCAGGATTCTGGCCAAAGAGCCGGAGTGATCAGAGGTGAAAGGGAGAAAATCAGCATGTAAGTGAGTTATCTTTATCTGCTCTTTGGGCCAAGCAGGAGGCAGTAACACTGGAATATTTATCACCCTGGATATGAACTCGTCTGTGTGATTGAGAGTTAAACATAACCAGACATTTGTTATCCTAACTACTTAATGATTTTTGCTTTTTATGCTGCACAAGACTTGAGACCCAGCAGGTGTGCAGGTGACAGATGGCAGGCCTGGGTGGGGGTCCCTCCTCCTGTAAGTTATAGATGGACACACACACACAAGGAGAAAAATAAGCAATTAGGGCTGGTATTGAAGGAAGAAAGGTTGATGATGATGATGATGATGATGATGATGATGACATCATGAACACAGAGACAAGGACAAACACAAGAAAGATAAATCTGACTAATTTATTTGTACAAGAAATCAGCTGATCTACAGGAATAAGAGCATTTAGAACTGTGTAGGTCACAGAAACACTCTTTACTCTGCACGTAGAAATATCTGACATCGTTTCTCTTCTTCTTCCTCAGCAGGTATCCCTGGCTTAGAGTTGTGCTGCTTGTTGACCCCTCCTTCCTGTTCTCTCCACCCCCAACTGGTCCAGCCAGATGGCTGTCCTTCCTGGTTCTGATGGAGGTTTTCTCTCTTGGTTATGATTCTAATAAAGGCTTTCCTTCCTGGTTCTGATGGAGGTTTTACTTCCTGGTTCCTGGTTCTGATGGTAAATGGACTGTACTTGTAAAGCGCTTTGATTGGCCATGTGCCACTATACACATTCAGTGCTTCTATACACATTCATACCCCCGATAGGCAAGGTGGGGTTCAGTGTCTTGCCCAAGGACACTTAAACATGTACTCAGGGGGCCGGGAATTGAACTGCCAACTTTTCGGTTGGTAGACGACTGCTCTTCCTCCTGGGCTACAGCCGGAGGATGGAGGTTTTCCTCTCCACTGTCTCCTCGTGCAGCTCAAGATGGAGGATTGAATCAAAGAGAAGTTATGATCCAATCCGGTGGTTTCCTTAGCTAGGTCTTTATTTTCATGAATTAGTTTAACATAGTTATTAGGGCGGCTGTAGCTCAGGTGGATAGAGCTGTCGTCTACTGATCTACTGCCTCCCGATGTGCCTATCGGGTGTATGAATGCTTACACAAAAGCACCAAGTATGTTACAATATAGGTGCTGTATGAATGTGTTGTGTGAATGGGTGAATGAAC
>JBBBVU010000013.1:29878653-29890158 GCA_037177055.1 Atherinosoma microstoma
CAGGGTCAGGAAAGAAAATCTCCACCAGAACCAGAACTAGGAAGGAAAATTTCCACCAGAACCAGAACTAGGAAGGAAAACCTCCATCAGACGCAGAACTAGGAAGGAAAATCTCCACCAGAACTAGAACGAAAACCTCCACCAGAACAAGAACTTGGTAGGAAAATATCCACCAGAACCAGAACTAGGAACGAAAACCTCCATCAGAACTAGGAAGGAAAACTTCCACCAGAACCAGGGTCAAGAAAGAAAACTTCCACCAGAACCAGAACTAGGAAGAAAACCTCCATCAGAACCAGAACTATGAAGAAAACCTCCACCAAAACCAGAACTAGGAAGGAAAGAAAACCTCCATCAGAACCAGGATCAGGAAAGAAACCCTCCACCAGAACTAGAACTAGGAAGGAAAACCTCCACCAGAACTAGGAAGGAAAACTTCCACCAGAACCAGGGTCAAGAAAGAAAACCTCCACCAGAACCAGAACTAGGAAGGAAAACCTCCATCAGAACCAGGATCAGGAAAGAAACCCTCCACCAGAACTAGAACTAGGAAGGAAAACCTCCATCAGAACCAGGATCAGGAAAGAAACCCTCCACCAGAACCAGAACTAGGAAGGAAAACCTCCATCAGAACCAGGGTCAGGAGAGAAAACATTAGTCAGAAACAGAAGGAAAACCTGCTATTAATTCATAAGACTTAATGAATAAACACAGTTCTTCATTGATGTTGTTTCTACATTTAATTAAAAACCCAAAGCATGACACATCTCCAAATGTTATACCTAAGAAAAAACATGAAAACACAAATCCTTTTCAGCTTCTTTTTTATTTAAATTGTGGTATTTTAGTCATGTTTGCAGAGGATTTCATCAGATTGGGGAAAAAACAGCAGATGTAAAGACCGGAGTGCTGAGTCTGTTGTAGGACCACTGTGATGTAGGATTTTAGAGGTCGCAACACACCATTGTTGTGGTTTAGTGAGAGGCTGTTGAAGCTTCAAAAATAAAAAATATTCTTCACAACACAATGGTGAAGGTCCGCCGGGACTGTTTCCCCTTATCAGCCCACTGTAGCTGGGTACAGCATATCGATAGGTATACAGCTACAGATGACCCTGGGTAGAGGGTTCTGTCTCAGTTTGATAAAAAATAGCACTAATTCACTAGAAGTCCCTTCACTGCAAGACCAATGATAACAACAGTAGTAATAGAGGGTTTCTGTATGGTTCCAGCATGTACAACAGACTGACATGAGCCACCAAAAATATAACTGAGCTTTGTGTTTGTTTCTAACAACAACTGTCCTGGGAAATTATTTGTGTTTGTAAGATGTGGTATAAATAACCGCAACTCAAAAGTGGCATTTGGTGCATAAATATTAAATCGGTTGTTTATTTCCTCCATGGGAACTGAAGGCTGCAGTTTAGATCAATAAACACTACCTAAACAGTCTTTGTGTCATTACTTAGTTGTAGTGGGCCACATATGTATAGTGTTCTTAGGTTTCAGTCAAGTTTGGTGTGGAGACATCTCCCCTGAGTAAACAAAGCTCCATTCTCCACAGGGAGCAGATCAAAGGAACATTACGTGCAGTATTGAAGCTGAATGATGAGCTTCATACCTTATTCGACAAATGAGCAATATGTGTTGTTGTTTGACAGTTCATTTTAATCTAATCATGCTCCCAGTCGTTCTTAAAACTCCCAAAATATTACATAGTGTGGTTATCTAATTAAGCAGGTCAGACAGGTTGATCCAATTCAGCTCCAAACCTGGGAACCAGTAACTCATGACTCATAATCCAGACACTTAATCTGGATTTAAGAGATTAACATAAAAAGAGCTGGAAAATAAATATGACATCAAAAATTCCCCAAAATAAATCAGTAATAAAAAACAGGAGTCCTCTGAAATAAATAAATGTGCCAGTTAAATACACACTGCTCAAAACAACAAAGGGAACACTTAAATAACACATCTTAGATGTTGCTGAATGAAATCTTTATTCATTATTACATAGTGGAATGAAAGAAACAAAATATCATGAGAATGATCAAAGGAAATCAGAATCATGAATCCATGGAGGTCTGGATTCAGACTCCTAATAAAAGTGGAAAGATCAGATCACAGGCTGACCCAACTTCTGTAGAAATTCATCAAGATGTCGTGTGTGTGTGGCCTCTACGTACCTGGGCAAGGCCCAGATGAGACACGGACGTTCTATGAGGGATCTCCTCCTAGACCTGGATCAGGGCATCAGTCAACTGACTCCAACCTACTGTGGCAGGATGAAGGAGGGCCCGGGCATGCCGAGTCATGCGTGGGGGATATCCCTTTGGCTGACTGGTCAGCACACATGACTCTCACCCTGGACGTTGTGGGTTCAATCCCTGCCCAGGCCCTCCTACATCCTGCCACACTACCATCTCAAGGTGTGAACAAGATCATGAGATACCCAAACTCTTCCAATTGAGGCAGACTCATTTCCAACCTGGAGGGAGCCTTCACTCCTTGGTTAGGAACCATGACCTAAAACTTAACGCGCTTACATCCTCCGCAAGAACTTTGTTCTTGTTCTCGAGGCCACGAGAACAAAATAACGTTATTGTGTTCTCGCCGGACGTGTTTGAGGACATTTCCCGACACATCAGGCTGGCAGAACTTTCTTCTTATGGGGCTCCGAGAAGTATTGTGTGATTGGTTGGACAGTTAAGGTGGAATGTAGTAACTTCCGCATTTCCACCTTTAATCAACATCTGATCGAGGTGGTGAGAAAGTACAAAAATGTATCCAACACATGGTAAATAAAGATATGGATACTGCCGTGTGCACAATCCTGTACTGTTATGGACGAAGTTGCACATAAAGACACAGACGCAGTAATCCCCGCCCCGTCTCGGACAAACTTCTCGTAGAGTATGAAATGACCAGACCAAAACAAACTTTTTCATTCTTCTTGCAGCCTCGAGAACAAGAATAAAGTTCTCGCTTCTTGTGGAGGATGGAACAAGCTTTAGAGGGGCTGACCTACATCCAGACCACCTCACACTCATCTCAACCACTCAACCATCTCAGTGTGTGCTGAAGATCTTGGACAGAGGAAGCAACAGAAGCACATCTTCTGCAGGAATGATGCTCCCAAACCAGACTCCCTTCTTCCCTTTATTCAAGTGTTTGTATGTAATCAATATATGATATATATTTATACTATTTATTCATTTCATGGATGTGTTTACTATTGAGTGCAAACACATCACGCATTCTCCATTTAGTTAATTGCTGTTTTCTTATTCTTTAACCCTTCTGATTGTCTGACTGCTCCCACCCGAGTCACCAAACAGACCCTGTAGGGATGTTTGTGTCTCTCACAGTCCTTTGATAGCAATCTGCTCTCCAACCTGCCTTCCAGTAACTATTATTGATGAGTTGCTGCCTGTGTTAACACTTAAGAGTGTTAACACAGGCAGCGTTAAGGAATAGGTAAACACTCTCACTGTGATGACCCACCAACAAGCCTTCAGATGATTTCCACATCACAAAGGATGTGTTTAAATTGTAAGAATGTACTCTACTGTGTAGCAGCTGAGCAGGTTTAAATAGACTGTTGGTCTCAGCTAGGAATCCATTAGTTGATTTTAGGTTAAGATGAAAAATGAATTGGGTTTTAGGTGATTGAATGTTAAAGCTGGTAAATTTGACCGTTTAAATGCCAACTCGCCGTCTGTTGTCAACCCGCTGCACAGTAATCAATGTTGCCCGAATGTCCAAAGGCGTTGAATGTTGTTTAAGTTTGATTAATATTTGTAATATTTTCAGGAAATTATTGAAAGTTTGACCCTATGGAGAGTTACTCAAAACCCTTCATTGCACCACGTTACCCTCACATAACACCGATTTTTGGACTGGTACAGTACTGGTCCTAAATGCATCTCTTTGAATGATGCAAGACTTTAAAAAGGAGGGAAGACCATCGGGAACCAGTAACACTGCTTTCATTTGTAATGATTCTCAGCAAGCCATACTTTATGGCCAGCTTAAAACATCATTTCCTGCCTTTTTTTTTTGTTTGGTGTAAATCTTTATTTTTGGTTGATTAATGTTATTTGTTATTTAAATAATGCAAAATCCAACTGTTGCCCTGATGGAAAGTTGCATAACTGTCTTCAGGCAACATTGAACCATAGTGGATCAACATGCTGCAGGAAAAGTGTGTTTAGTTATATTCAGTGTTAAAAATCTGAAACATTTTTCTCTAGGACATAGTTGACTATTACAGTGATTCTGTTTAATTTACTTACAATTTACATACATTTTTTATCTAAGGAATTTAGCCACATTCTCTGTTTCTAAAAAGAAGAGGGTAAAAACTGCTTTACGGAGCTCCATCAGCACTGAGTAACAACATGAGAAATAAAGGCAACACATAGGACAGATCTAAAAACCGATAAAAACATTTATCAAAATGAAGCAACTGTGATCAAATTGTCGAATCTGACTCCAGTTTCTAGTTTAGTAAAGGTTTGGGATCTTTGTTTACATCCATAGTTTGGGTAAAGTTAGAAAAATGAAACTCAGACTATTCTAGACGTTTATGGGTTGTTGCCTCCAGACAACACTCAGACACAAAACCCTTTAAAAGACTTCCTTATAGAAGACTTTTACATTCAGAATTGTATTTATTGTAATTTGTTGAAGCTGTTGTTATTTTACATGTTTATGAAAGAAATGTTTATCATTTTTTGGAAACTTTTTTTCACTTATGCACCATCAAGGCACAATTTTGGCCACAAGCAACGAACCCCAGGAAAAAAACAACAATTAATGATAGTTAAATGTATTTATATTATGTTTATTTATTTAAAAAAAAGTTTTGTCCCCCCAAAACTTTTTGGAGGGACACAACCAAGTAATCTCAAGTTACTTTACAGATATAATCAACTCAAGCCAATTCATTGTGATCCAGTTAAAACAAATCCACCTCCAGTTTATAAAAACTCTGTTCATACAAATTATTTAATAAAATAATTCCCTATAGAAAACATCAGATTAACCTCTGGATGATACATCACTAACCCACCTGTCATCCTTTGTATTACAACCCTGGACCACTTGTGAAGTCGGTCTCAGGAGATGACGACTTACATTCTTACCAGGAAAACTAAAAACTGTGAAAAGAAAAAAAGTCAGACTATTTCTGTGCTGTGATTCAGTTAAAACACTACAAGACTATGAAAATATACATCCAAATAATTAGATTCCTGTTCCCTGACATACAAAAGGGGGTAAAAAAGGAGAGGAATTAGAAGTAAGAATTGTCAAAAAACAATTACCAACACGGAAGTGAAATATTTGCCCGTGTTGCAGAGCGACATGGGCACCACTCAACTACTTCTTATTTCACTTCAAAGCCCATTTGTCAGTCAACTAAGTCGAAACACGAGGAAGGATCAGGAGACAACCTTCAGTCTGGAAATGAACCAACACAAACAAACATTCTCAGGTTACTAAGATGACAGCATGCTTTCTGGAAGAACTACTGAGGCTTTTCTACTGGGAGGCAGAGAAAACACATTCCTCCACGGCTGCCTCTTTTTCATTACATAAATAAACTGGTGTATCATTTCTTTATTCATCTGTGATCTTTTAAGCTACTTTTACTACTTTATGTGCTTTTTATGTCAATAAAATCCAGGTTGTAATTTCCCGTGTGTGATTTTATCGGTGTTTTGTGGCATGAAGCTGTAAATGCTGCAGGTTTAGTGACGGCACTCAGGTGTTGGCTCTCCTTTCATTCTGAACACACTGTCAACATCAAAGCAGCAATCAGTGTAGTAAACTACAGATGATGCTGCAGCAGGGCGCTGTTTGGTGCAGCTGAGTTTTACCTACAGCTCGCTGCGGTTCAAGTGCTGCTGTACTAAAAGGAGTCACAAGCTACGTTTCCATTACCAGTAGAATTGTGCAAAACCTAAAAAAAACTGGTAATGTTTTACATTACCAGTAAAACATTTTGAAAAACCTCTCAAATATGGCTGAAAAGTTTGAATGCTCTCATGAGGTGGTTTTTCAGACGTGTTGATGTAAAAGTAAATTGCAAAAGTACAATGGAAACACTTTTCACATTTAAACATCACTGGATGTGACGTAGGGGGTCACGTGACCAGTTCATATCAAGTAAAGATGTATGGACGAAGGAGGAGATGGAATAATTAGAGAGAGAAATATAACCACCATCCTTGATAGCAAACAGCGACATGCAGAGTTTTACAGGAATTAGAAAATTCCTTGAAAAGGTGACGATTCTTTCTCAAAAATCCCTTCTTCGTGTCTGCTCCCTTTGCTCCATAACTATCACCGGCTGCTTTTGTCTTCTGATGAGGACAGCAACAACCAAAACAGCTGCTCCAAAACACAATGTTTTTTATCTCCATCCTCCTCAAAGTGGAGTTTAGCTGGACGAGATTAACTGTTTATGTGCTAAACACCATTCAGTTTGGACACACCTGCAAATCGCAACTGTACTTTGTCAAAATATCACTTATTTTGTGAAAAACTATCATGGAAATGCAGTTACAGACACAGATTTGTTCACAGAGACGCATGACGCAATGTTAATCAATACAAAGCTTCTCAAGGTTCTTTCTGGCTTATGATGAATTTTAAGGGGCCCAGAAGTACAACAGATACTGTTAACAGACCTTATGAAAGTAATGAAAGTAGAAAAGCAGTTAAAAGAGACTCAACAAGCAGAACGGTATCAGCTCGGTACTGGAAGGGTGCCAAACTGTCTGTTCCAAACTGTCCTCATTTTTTGAGACGCCTCTGTTGGAGTCCAAATCTTACTGATCTAAAGCTAAAGGTTGGAGCTTGACACACTGATTGCTGGAAAGAATCATCACTTCCTGTGTGACTCGACATTGATAACAAAGCAGTAACAGCTCCATGTCTAAATATAAGTTGGATTTTTTGTTGTTTAAAGCCAAGAAGAAAGAACACAACCTGCTGGATGTCCACCATTTTCCTCCTCTGTTTCTGGGTTGCCTTCTTCTTTGTTGTAATTCAAGGAAGCTGTCACATCATGCTATGATATCATACTATTATTTAGATGATGTATCTATTGCTATCCAGCCAATAGACTGATCTGGCCATTATTGCAGTGGCACTTTGTGCCTGTGAGAGATGTAATTGTATAGAGAATCGGGTCATTTTCTTAAAGGTATCGAGGAAATCTGGGAAGATTTGTGCAGTTCTTGGTTTCTATAACAGCAATGGAAAACTTAGTTGTGAAATAAAAAACTGAATGTGAAGAACACAGACCTTAAATTCTATCAGAGACCTCTCGATTCACACAGATTCCATGGAGAGGACAGGGATGTTGGACAGACGTGGATCAAGAATATTAACAGAAATAATTTTATACCAAACAACAACAGAATGGTAAGTTTCAGTGAAAAGTTGTCAATCCAACACTAAATCCTGCGTTTCCATGCTGCTGTCAAGCTGAACACGGTGCAACAAGTCATGTTTATTATGCTGGTAGCTAATGTCCCGTCCTTGCAGATGCCCTGTTGCTGAGGGGAAATGACTAATGTGGGAGTTTACTTCCATGTTCTGAGATCAGTTTCAGACACCGTTTGGTGGCGGTAATGCATTGCTATAACGTTGCTTGCAACGACTCAAAACACCCATACAGCCTTTTTCTCAAAAACTCCTGCCACCTTTTTTCCTTTTCTTCTTCTCTAGTTTGTCCTTTTCAACACTGCTCGACATTGCCCCCGCAGTCCCCGATGGTATTGCTTCATTTGCTGCATCAAGCATAAATGGGTGTCAAGGATATGGTTGCTGTGGAAACGCAACAGAGATCAGGTACTGGACCAAAACTCCCCATCCCTGGGTACGTTGGTGGAAACACGGCTGAAAATATCCAACAATTCAATCCTTTATTTAAAGAGATATGAGTGAAAGCATTTCACAGCAAAGTCTGCCTGTAGACCAAAACAAGGTGTGTTATGTTCCACGCCTCCCTCTACCTCTACTCCCCGCCTCGTCTGCGACAGAATCTGCAAAGTCTAAAACACACTGAGGAAAACAACGTGCTGAAGTAACTAATAACGTTTCTGTTGTTACTTGCCTGTCCAGCAGCTAGCTCCGAGTCCAATGGTTGCTACTTTAGCTCTCGCAGTGCTCTCCACTTTGGAAATACAAGGCTAATGTTAATCCGAGTTAAACTTTAGAGGGTAACGGACCATAAAAATTTGCATGAACTTCATTTTAACATCTTACCTGAAGAAATAAAGACAAGTGACGATAAAGTGACCTGCCAAACCATATATCTGTCTGGCACTCATACAGTGGGACTGTGGGAGTACAAATTCACATTTATCAACAAGCTAATGTAAAAATTTTACAAGTTAAACTGGTTAAAACAAAAATAAAATAAAAGGGTGACAAAGTGAATACACTATACATAAAACAGAGAGAGAAGGTCACTGATGTTCCAGATGTGCCGGGCAGTCAGAGGAGACCCTTGAACTCCAGCAGCTCCTTTTACTTGTATTTAATGTGCTTATACGGTTCTTATTATCATCACCTTACTGGTTGCTGTAAAGTTTTATTGACTGTTACAAACTTTGGTTAATTTTTGCTGTTTGTGTCCATAAACTTGATCTCAACATCAGAGAGCAGGGTGCTGTAGCTCAGGAGGAAGTAGTCATCCACCAATCAGCTTCCTCAGAAAACAGCTGGAGACAGAACTCACCTCAACCCTGACGATGAGTGTGTCCATCAGCGTAGGAATGTGTGTGTTTGACAGATAGCCCTTCCGTACTGTGTCTGTGGGTGGGCTGGGGTGACTTGCAAATATAACAACCATTTTTTGGTTTTCATGTTTGTACAGCACTTTGAGTTACACACCGTTTTACAAGCACTGTATAAATAAAGATTGATTGATCAAATGAAGCATTATGGGTGTTTGTTATTAGATGAATATGGCTTGTAGCATAAAATGCTTTGAGTGGTCAGATAAATGTAGAAGATCAGAATTTAACTAAGTCCAGTTCCAGCCTCCCCTCAGAGAGGTCCTGCAGGGACCTGGATCTGGTTCAGGGATCTGCTGCTGTCAGATGGATGGATCCACTCACAGCAAACACTGATGGAACAAACATTTCTTATACTATCTGATTTTGAGTTTCCATCCATTCTACTTCCATTTTATTTTTAATCCTGTTTTTAAAACTTTTCTTTCAGCATCTAAAAACTGGCACTTTCCTTTTTATGCTTGTTTTATCATCTTTAATCTTACAGAAATGGTTAAAACCCAATCCATCATGAAGGAAATGCGTCCTCTCTTTTCTATCTGTCTGTACTGAGCCAGATGTTATAGTTTCATGTTTCACTTGAGTGAAAACTATCAAACAAAGAGGAAAGAAAACAACAACAGCAGCATTGTTCAGAATCAATGTTCCACTTCAAGTCTGATCCTCTCCAGCTCAGTAGGAGAGACGCTGTCGGTCTTCACACCCTCTGTTCTTTGAATTTATTTTTTTGTTTTGTCTGAAGCTGCATTTTTTTTCCTTTAAAGAAAAAAAAAACTTCCAAAGTCCTTCAGCTTGTATGACACACTGAGTGTGTTTATGCGGCAGCAAAGACACAGAGGGATGAACTGATGTGTGCTGGGATGTAAAGGAAGGATCTCCTGATCTGTCAATCATCAGACAACTGCACTGATCAGCTGCTGACATTTGTGTAAACATGTTTACCACAGGAGGTATGAGGAGGTAATAATGCTAACTGCTTTACAGCTGCTGCTGCCAATAAATGAAGTAATGACTAAAAGAAGGTGAAGAAGGGTGCCGGTACGAGGACAATACGGGAAACAGGAAAGCTGCCTTAGTATTCGCAACAGTGCATCCACTCTGCCAGGCAACCGCACCAGGAAGCTGACAACTGCATCATCCGAATGAAAAAATTCCCAGGATGAACGCAGACAGAATAAAAAGATAACTTGACAAGAAGCATGCAGAAGTAAAGCGTGATCCACTCATACAGCAGATGGAGCACTGTGGGAAAAACAAAGTATGAGCAGAGAAGCAGAATTAATGCTGTGCTTCATCTCCACCAGTGAATTCATCCTGTGTGGTACATGCATAACATATATCTTTCACAAAATCTAAAAACTGATCACAGAATCCAGATTCAGTCCCACACTGGCTGAGCTGGGAATACTAGGTTGCCTGTCAGTTCCTGTATTATTCTTCATCTGATTGGACCTGTCTTTTTTCTGGAAGTCAGTGTTTAGACTGCTCATCCAGGTGAAGTGGAGTCGTTGTGATAGCTGATTTCTGTCTTTGAGTCCATGTCAAGTAAAACTGTAAAACTTCATGTCCTAATTCAGACCTGTCGATGTGTATGATGGAGGTCTGGCATCTTCCTCTGGCTTTTCTGTTCTCAAAGTTCAGTACATGAATGCATTCAGGAACAGATAAATAGGCTGCTAGAATAACAACAACCAGGTTGTTTTTTATTACCTCCACCAAGGCGGAGGTCATCTTATCGTCAGGGTTGGTTTGTCTGTCTGTCTGTCTGTTAGAAACATAACTCAAAGAGTGATGGATGGATTTTGATGAAATTTTCTGAAAATCTCCAAAATGGAATAAGGAACAAGTGATTAGATTTTGGGGGTGATCTGGATTGCTGCCTGGATACAGGAATTTTTTTAAGGATTCTTTACAGACGCAGGGCAGGTGCAAACATCCGGGAACATGGGCAAACTTTGTCACATCCGGGTCTTTTGCTGGTGAAAACAAAAGGTTGTTAAAGTGTAACACCACTGGATTTTCAACATCAATCCTCAAAGATTTTTCTATGATTTCGTAGAGTTTACTTCAATAATGCGCAAGAGAGAATAAGTATGACTGACAGGATATAGAAGTATATAAATTTAAGTAAGGGTGTGCATGTGCAAAAACAAATGTAAGAAAAAATAATGTTGAAAAACAAAAAAATAAACAAAAATAAGTACAATAAAACTGCTTTTTTTCCCCTAAAAAGTACACAGCAAAAATAGGGCATTTAATCCTGAATGGACAAACTCAATTTGATTCTTACTTCTCACTTTAAGCAATAAACCTGTGCATCTCTTCTTATCAGAAATGGGGCACTTATTTAAAGTGCCAATGCAAAACGGCGACCTGACAGAAAACATTAAAGAATCTGATCAAACATACCTGCTCAAATCGGAAATAAGATTGCGGAAAATATCTAGTCTCAAAGCCCAAAATGGTCAGTCCACCAGGATCCTGAGCCTCACATTCACTTCACAACAATGTGCTTATGAATATTCCCTGAGATGGGCCTGAACTCCAGGTCAACACAAAAAGCCATTTACTGATGGAGGGCTTGTTGAAGAAAGCTGATGTTGCTGAAACACTTTGGGATGGAAAACAAACAAAAAAAGACAAATACCCATATATGAATAGGAATAGTTTTGCAGACAACTATATATATA
>JBBBVU010000013.1:29918404-29933111 GCA_037177055.1 Atherinosoma microstoma
AGTGTCAACCTGTCACCGACTACATCCATGTGACCCCTGCTCCAGTCCACATCGCCATAACAACCAAATAAAACAATCCACCCAGCCATTATTACTCAAAAACATATGTATGGAACAGACAATACAACTACTCTCCACTTCTGGTTCAGAGATGTCTCATGTTGCCCACTGCGGCCTTTTCCAGTTGGTTCATGTCATTGTGTTTTATAATTTGTGTTTTTGTTTTTTGGTTTGTTGTAGTGTTTAGTGATTTGCTGATGTGGTTTGCGCTTCAGTTGTTTTACAGCAGACAGCTGGAAATCATGGCATCTAGAGATGATTAATTTCTATGTTGAAAGCAGGACAGTAATCTAGTTAGTTTTTAATCCTAGAACAATAAGTGTTAAAGCTGGCTTACATACTGCATCATGAAAACACTTTTAAGTGGAATTTGATATTAAGCTATTTAACAGTCTAGCTCCACATATTTTATGAAAACTTTCTTTGCAAGTTTGAAGATGTTTTTAAGCAACTAACATACATGTAACATGTTTCTGAGGTCACATTCAGGTGTTTTTTCTTTGATATAATCTGATTTTAATGAGGAACTTACCAAGCAATGCAGCTTTCTCAGGCTCTGAAAGAAGCTAAAGAAAGAATGAGCTGCATAGTAACAAGCTCTCAAGCTTCTGGGCGTCAGTCGGCAGAGCAGAGCAACACACGTTCAGATCAAACACTCTGTAGCTTGCTACCGTGCATTTGTCTTCAGGTTTTTTTTCTTTTTTCATTACCCGGTCTATCAGCATGGCAAATAAAAGATGTGACCCTTTGTGACCCAGCTCCTCACACAGATAAGTTCAGCAAACAGAGTGAAGTGGTTCAGGCAGTCCTGGTTTCACACCACTGAGCACACTGAGCCTGCTCGGCTGCACGCTGACAGACGCCACACACACTCCACGGCTTTCTGTTGCAGAAACATAAAAGTAAATGTGTTTCTTTTAGAGTTGGGTGTCTTTCTAAGTGTCTGTGTGGGCAGGTGCTGATGTGTGTGCACGCTCGTCTGCACGTGTGTGTCATTTCCTATTTGGTTTTTGAGCTGTCTTTTTTTTTGGCCTCAGCTCAATCAGCCACACTCCCCCAACACACCATCAAGACATTGACAGAAAAACTGCTCTCTAGACTTTACAGCTACAGAGGAAAGTTGGTAAACAGTCTGGTTCTCTTCACGGTCAACAATACTCAGGCTTCAGGAAGGACCACTCATGACTGACAGGAGAGGTGTGTTAAAATAACTTTCATTTTGTTTTTCCTCCAGAAGACATTTTATTCTATACATCCCTGTTCTCCACTCCGTTGGTGTGTTCTTCATCATTAGCACCGCTCCTCATCCTCTGTTCAGTTTTAAAAGCCTTTGTCTGGTACCAATGGTCGATGACAAACTGGCCTTTGTGTTTGTTTTCTGTCCTCTGCAGATAATGACCATGGCAGCAGGGCTTTAGAGAATCTGGGAAGACAAGCACTGACACACTGAAAAGAAGAAAAATAGAGAGAAAAGTCACAGAGAGAATCCAGACTTTTCTCTTCATATTGTAACAACTGTGGAGAGCAAATTATTCACAGCAGAATCCATAGAAAGGTTTGTGATTCCAGAGTGAGAGAAAAGACAAACTCTGCCCTGTTTTATAGACACTGCCAGTAAAATCAGGTGATCAAACACTTTCTGATGCATCAGAACACTTCTACATGTTGTATACAACATACAGCATGTGTCTTTATGTCTTCACCACACAGCAATGCCAACATAGCTTTGTAGCAAATCTTGTTTTTTTCCTACTGGACTGAATTAAACTGGTATCTCACAGGACACAACACCAAACTTGCAGGGAGGGGCTGTTCTAACCTGCAGCGGGAGCAGCTCGGTACTTAGCTCGCTTTAACCACAGCACTGGGATTAAAAAAGAAGTTGAGAGGAAGGTTAAAGCAGTGAGTTAGTCAGAAAGATGAAGGAAGGAAAATGAGGGAGAATTGTTTCCTCAAAGTTTTTACATCGAAGCTTCAAGACTTCACTGTCTTCTTTTTTCAGTGTGGCCATGAAGGAAGGCAGGTACAAGTCAAGGTGTTTTACTGCTTATGTTTACCACTAGTTTACCATTTTTGTTACTATGTGTGACTACAAAGTTAACTCAATATGAATGACCTTTTAATTGAAGCATAATGCCTGTATCATGTCGATATCAGCAATCTTTCATATCCAGATACCATCCTCAGACGGTATTCTTCCACTGCTGAATTATGAATACCAGTGTAAAAGATTCACACAACAGGTTGACACCGGATTGGTCTGCAGAACCTGCAGCGATAGTATGTAGTCACGGTCTGAAATCCAGTGTGAGTAGGAAGAAAAGGGATGAAAGTCCTGAGTACAGCGCTGAGTTTGACAGAACTACAATTGTTGGGAAAGTTAACTGCTGGATGTTAAATGTAAGGCTAACAGAGCTTTTTCCGCCAAACCAGACTGTCATTTGTAAAAGGAATTTAGTTGGTGATGCTCCTTCAGTCTTTAAAACATCTTTGGACAGAATCTACTAGCTTTCTTTATTAAATGTTAAGAAAACTCCCCAAGATGCAATAAGAGAGAAAAGAAGCTTGTTGCACATTGAACAGCAGAACAGGTGGATGTGTGTTATTGCAGCAGACTGTTATCAGAAAAAAAAACTGCCTCAGTGATGATGTTAAAAACATCCTATTGTTTGCTGTCCGAACAAGTTTGAGGGTAGTGATTTTATTGTTGTGGAACAGGTGGATTGATCAGCTGGAACATATTGAATCTTTTAAAATTTTTAAATTAAATTTAAAAGGAAAATAATTTCTTCCAGATTTTGAAGATTTAAATTTCTTTAAATCATCAATGGATTTAGAGGAATTTTACTCTGCCTAGACTCAATATCTGTTTAGTCCTTTAAAAAAGAAATAGAAATCAGTTTAATCTCAAATCATGTTTTAACAATTAGTTCAGTTTCATGGCCCCAATCAGAAACCTCTGCAGAAGTCTTTTAGGTGCTGTGGTGTATTTCTCGGCGCTGAGTTTTGCTTTAAGCAGCTAAATGACTCGTGGGAATGCGATGACTCTCAGTTTATCAGAGCACCTGTTAAAACAAGTAACCACAATCAAAACCCACAGCTGTGGGTCTGCTTGGTTTGTCTTCCAGATGTCAGAAGACTACGGGGACACGAGTGAGTTTTAAACTTTTTTTTCACTAAAAAAAAAAATCATTTGTTGTTTCCAGGTCTAACAATCAGGTAAAAACAACCTCAAATGAACAACATTTTATGTATTTAGCAAGTAAATAGACAATAAATATTATTTCAGATGTTGAAATACATATAAACATAATGGTTTTAGAAAAAAAAACAATCTTGTGAACATCAGAACAACATTACCAGGTTACCAGAGAATAATACCAGGTAACCAGGAATATTAATAGGTTACCAGGAAGATTACCGTTTATAATACATTATATAAGTATAATATATTTTTTAGCTATTTTAGCAGCCTTTGGCTAGCTTTGATGATTTAGTAGACCAGTACCTTTGGACAATGAACATAAGAAAGTGGTTTGACGTAAATATATATTTTTTAATGATAGAGCAAATTACTTCTTCTTGATAGTATTCTGCCTAATCTACTTTGATAAGGGCCAAATACTGAATGATTAAATTGGAACTTCTCGTATAACAAAATCAAAGTTCATTTGAAAAAAAGGGCCCACCCCCAACCATCAGTTACCCTACTTGTTACTACTTACTGATTCTAGCGATCAGAATAATCAACCTTCAGACCTCCAAAATTCATCGTCTTCAGACGTCTTTGAATTCATTAAACATGCTTTCTTTTTTTTTTTCCCTCATATATTGTGATATTTTCTTCCTTTTCCAGGAACATGGTTATTAGCTGCACTTGAGCAATTACACAAACAAGGCTTTTAGCTGCTTCTGGTTTATTGGGGGGTAGGCAGGAAGAACAAGAAAAAGCAAATACAAGTCAAGAGAGATAATTTTTCATCATCCATCTTGGGTTGCCATTTCAGCCCCCCCGCTGTCACTTTTCAGCAACCATTGCCCTGTGTGGGATGATTCTTCCTTTTTCCTTCTCAGACTCAATAAAGATGTGAAGACTTGTATCTCCAGAGAAATGAAAGTCAGTTTCCAGCTTTTCTATCCACATGCACACAATATTATGGACATCAATTGGTTAATGGCTGTGCTATCTTTTTATCCATTTCATAAATATCATTATTTATCTTCAGACTATTTGATTCCACAAACGCCTTTAAGGTTTCCTATCACAACATCTACAGTGCAACAGATAAGATAGCCAAATGTTTGAGTTCAGAGATGTTTTTGAAAAGTTTCTCTGTAATTTCTCTTTACCTTTAACGTTTCCACAGAAACACGGTTTCACGATCTGTTCAATGAGGTAAAAAAGAAAAGAGTCAAATTAAAGGGAGATAAATCGGGAATAAAGAGGCCATTTAGAGATGTGCCTTCAAATGACCAGAGACAGGAAATTCAGAAATTCCCTCCAGACAGTGATTGGACAGATATGACACTTCTATTTATGAGATGTCTATAATAATTCTGGCCTCTTTATTCTCCGGGGATGTGTGCAGTATTGAAAATCGTATCCTGTCCCTCGGTGGGCAGTGTAATGATGGCTAATGGAAGGAGCAGCCCTGCCTGTTTATTGGCTGTCATTTCCTTCTCAGGCTATATGCCTGCATTTTTTTTTTTTTTATTATCATTTCATGTTCCAGGGATTATGTGGGAGATGAGATAAAGTGGCTGTATTTGTCTTGCCCTCTTTCCCTGTCAGTCTCCTGCAGGCATATACGATCGACCTTCATTTCTTATCTCAACCTCTCTTCCTCAACTTTTCCACAGCAATGAAAATATCATAAAAGTGGGATAATGATGTCGCTTGCCTTCCTTAAACCCTGCTCACACACAAATATAAACAGAGGCGTGCAGACACATTCACTCTGCAGCACTCCAGGCTTGAGAAGGTGTATGTCTGAATGGAACAGTCCAGATCAGTCAGACTGGACATGTTGGGACCTTCATCCTGCCTACAACCAAGTCCAGATAACGTCTGAATGATGTGACAGAGCAAGTAACTCCTATAAAAGTAGCATGATGACATTTGATGCTTCACACTCTTTTGGATGTTTCTGGATCTCTCATAGCTTAATTCTAGTGGAGCTGTAACATTGATGGGTTGCATCAGATACACAAGAGGAAACTTTACTGATAATCTCAAACATGCACAAGATAAAAATGTAAAACAAATATCCGGAAATTCTTCAGATGATCATGTCTGGGAACAATGATCATCCTTGAGCTCCTGCTAATGGTGAGTGGATTGCACATATAGCTGTTTTCTTGTCTTGTTGGTGCTGAAAATGCTGCATAAAAAGCACATTAAGAAGAGAGATTGCTGCGTGAGTGTTTAAGTGAGTCTGATGCATCGCATCAATGCTGAAACCTCAGCAGAACGGGTATGAGCCTGACTTAAACACCTGTAATAACTGAAAATGATGTCAAATTCAACTGGAAAAGTTTGTCTCTAGGGACTGATTTTATAAAACCAAGCCCTCCCTCACAGATGGGGAAGACAACATCAGACTGAAGCAGGAAATGAGATGAACAACTGTCTGATATCAGTTGTCTTATCTGCAATTTAGATTTAGTTTCAGGATTTTTTACCACAACATTTTATCGATTGAAAAACCACATGGGACACAAAGTTTTATGCAAAGCAGAGATTATTTATGAATGTTAAAAAAATTTTTGAAAGGAATTCACAAAAATAAAAAATAGTTTCTTGTGTGTATATTCTGTGGACAAAACACTAAAAATATGAGAATAAGAATTATGAACCCCAGCTATAAATCATATTTCTGTTTCAGGAAAGCTTATCCAGGGCAGACCAAGAAAATTTGCTCAACATGGGCATTAAAGACTTGATTATCCATCCATCCATCCATCCATCCATCCATCCATCCATCCATCCATCCATCCATCCATCCATCCATCCATCCATCCATTTGCTTGCTAGTCTGGGGGGATCACAATGTGTTCCCAGGCCAGCCGAGAGATGTAATCCCTCCAGAATGTCTTGGGTCTTCCCCAGGGTTTCCTCCCGGTGGGACGTGCCCGGAGCACATCATCAGGGAGGTAGGAGGCATCCTAACCAGATGCCCGAGCCAAATCATCTGGCTCCTCTCAATGCTGAGGAGCAGCAGCTCTGCTCTGAGCCCCTCCTGGATGACTGAGCTTCTCACCCTATCTCTAAGGGAGAGCCCGGCAACCCTGCGGAGGAAACTCATTTCGGCCACTGACTTGATTAATACTATACGGTTATATACTAACATACAGACTTACACATACATAGCATGTACAGACTAATATTAGTATAAATGAATCAATAACTCAAGGAGAAGTAGAACAGCGTTTCAGGTGTCCCTTTGCTATGATTATAAATCGGGTCTGTTGAGTTATTTCTGTTTTGAATGGCCATTTTCTTCAAGTCTTTCAAACAGAGAATTCAGTGTTGTGTTTGTATTTGAGCTGCACGGCGAAGCCTGTTGTTTGCCAACATGACTTCTGTTAAATCCCTCGGGGGATTGTGGTGAAAAGGTGCACAAACAGGCTTTGCATAATGCTGCCTTTAATTGACTGCCTCACCATTCAGTGACTTGATGCTGACCATATGCATGCTGACCTTTGTATCCCATTATCACTTAATAATGCCACTTGTCAGTCCACAAAAAGCTGGATTATTCACTTTTCAAAATGTGAACATTAATGACTTCAATAAAAAAGGAGGAAAAATAATTGAGACCTTTTTACAAATTGCAAGACTGATGCGTGCAGGCTGCTTGTCGTCTACTCCGGTTGCTTTATTTCCTCTGCTACCCCCTCTCTGCTTTAATGCTGGTCACCTGTTGCTCTTGTAATAAGCAATTTTACAACGTTCCACCAACTGCTTGCTACTGGCTGAGCAGAGCATGGGAGACCAGGAAGGTTGGAGTGATAATGATAAAGGAAAGACGTAATGTGAGATGTAGTTTGTATAATGTATTCTTATAATCAGGCTTGCAGTGAAAGTAAGATAAACTCTAAAAATATTGTTTCTGTGTGGTCAATAAGTTTCAGAGAGATTAACGGGGTAGCACTCTTTAAACAGCTAACTCGGTTTCATTTGTTCGATGTGGGCTGGAACCACAGGGGAAGAGGTGTCAGGGAGAGGAAATCAATAGGAGCCAAGTGCGCATCAGCTGGATATTAGTCCTGAGGAAATTCCTTTGAATACACTTTCCTTGGGAAGTCCAACTGATTGGCTTCAACATGATCAATGTTGTTATCAGACAAAAAAGTTCCAGCAAGAAAATGTAGGGATACAGCCTGAAAGTGCTGGAATGCTGTGGAAACGGGAAAGTAAAGAATGATACAAAATTCATTTAACCCTTTCAGTCCAATTGGTCCTCATAAGGGACACAATAAGCTACCATAGAAACCAATAAAACAGGAAAATTGTGTCAACATTAATTTTCAGAAATGAGTTGCTGAAGATGATCAATAACATCTCTGTTCATGGATCATTGTTTGCATAGTCTTATCCTCTGTAAGACAGGAAAAGGAACATTTACTGTTTTTAGTCAGGCATAGTTACAGACACAACATTTCTGACCCTGGGACTCCATTCTCTGAGGTCTCTAGATGTCCCTAGACACCAAGAACATAAGATAAACCTGATTGTTGGGGAACAAAACTCACCGAAAGCCAAATTAAGTTGATAGTATGCATACTCATCTCTATCATTGATCATCTTACCAAGAATTCTTGTGCCAATCAGAGTTTTGATAAAGAATACTTCCAACTTGACTCATCACCTCTTGTTACACTTAAAGATGCATTATGTAACTTTCTGACCTTAAAACTCTGCATTCAAGACTCGTTTGATGGCACAGTGACATCTATTATGTACATTTCCGGAGCCGTCGCGGCCCTGCAGCGTCCCGAGGCTGACAAACTACAACATTCATTTTTCTTCCAGGATGTTACAGCTGAGTTTTGCTTAATGCACAGCGTCACTTGCTGGAATCCGGATATAAACACACAAACTGTTTTTGAGTGCGCACCATGGTTGATTCAGCAAAGAAACATAAGATGACATTATCGGAGGAAGAGGGGAAAGACAGAGTGAAAGGGACAGATGTCAAAATAAGACTGGAGAGAGTTGAGAGTAAATTGCAATTTTCCTCTGGGATAAATAAAAGATTTTTAATTTTCATAAAAGTAGGTACCCAGTGTCCAGTAAGAAAACTACAAAGTACAACTAAGTCTGAAAATAAACTTTAATTACATGTGCGTGGGTTTCTGCTTGTTTGAAGTCGGTTGTGTTTGTCCTCAGAAATGAATGCCACTCATTTGCAAGCTGTATTATGTGTAACTATTAGGGGCAATGTAGCGACCAGTCAGACTGGATGGAAGATCACAAGGTCAACAACGGTAAAAATGATGGAAAGTTTCAAAGACAGATATGTCATGCTTCTTTTAGGGGCCTTGCAGACCATCTACGAAACCACTGCTATTGTGTTTTTCTGTCTTGATCTCAAAATGAACCCAACACTCACCTCCTCTGTTGTCTCCATGTTTGTCATTTTGTTTCCACCCTACAACTCTATGTGTTCCGACTTTTCTAATGGGCCCCCAAGAGGACTCCTCCAGTAACTAGTACACAAGTAAGTATGAGAACAATTACACTCACGACGGAGCTGGTTGCATGCAAACGCAAGGTCAAACAGCAAGTATATTCTCATTGTAGCAACACACAGGAGCCAAACAATGTTGGCGAATAATATTTCTGAGGACCCTTCAAAGCTCAAGGAGACTTTGCACATGCACAAGGGTTTTTGTTGTAGAAGATTGTTGCCAACTCCGCCTGTTTTACATGAACATATCCATATCCAGTCAGAAAAGCTGGGTTAACTTGCCAAGTTAATAACCAGCGTCATCATGGTGCTTAGCAACGTCTCCATTGTCGGGGTTTATTAAGCCAGATCACTTAAATAATTAAACCTGATTTCCAGTACAGCCTCCTGGTTGGCTGTTTTTGTCAGGTGACACCATCTCTGGCAGCAGAGTGCTGAGGAGCAAACCCAAGTAATGCCCGTGTTTAGAATAATGGAAATACTGAATGGAACTCTTAATGTACTTATTTCCATTGCTGGAGCATCTGTTTTTCTCTTTGTCCTGCATGTGAGGTTTAAATGTGTCCCCACCAGCTCCAAACCCAGTCGTCACACCTGAAAGCCGAGGTTCATCAGCTCATCCTTACAATATCTCCTTCATTTGTGCTTCCAGGATCACAATTCATTCCTATCAGGCCAGCTTCCACTGTCTGCCTGCCAGCATTCATTTCCCCTCTTCATGCTCACCCCTCTTACCTCCTTGCCTGAATTATGCCTTGCACTGCTGTGCCATCTGCTACCCCAGGCCTCTGACCGCCTGTCACAGTCACAGCTGATGTCACAGGTCACTTACTTCAGCTTGATTTTTAACCCCACACCCTGCTGATTGAAGCATGTATTGGGGATGTTGTCACAAGGAATGTGTTTCTTTGGCTTTGATGACAACTCTGATAACTCATAGTGTTCTCCGTAGACTACAGAGTGTAGAAAGACCCTTCCCACAAGTTCAGATAACATTGTAAGAACAACAAAGTACAGACTATTTATTTCATTTACCTCATGAAAATCCAAAATATTCTTCCCAAGTCCCCAGAATTGTTCTTCTTATAATTTCACATGTTGTTCCACAGAAATTTGGCCCCCACTGCTTAGCGTCCACACTGATCTCCGGGCCCCTGGGACTAATCTGCATGGTCATAGGTTAAAGGGTCAGCCACAGGGTCCTGGCTCCATGGAACCTCCCAGCTGGGATTGCTTCACATTCCCCTGCTACATTTCACAACACTTGCTTGTAGAATTCCTCTCATTACTCCACCAGTGCATGAGCCTCTGTGCCCCCCCCCCCCCCTCCGAACCCCCCCGGTGTCTGGGATTAAACTGAAACGTGCAAGCCTGGAGGGGGCCTGAGCACTTTCTGGAGCCATGGCTCTGCTCTGTGGCCCCGGAAAAGAGACATTCCCTGTGATGGGGGGCTGACCCAAAGCCTGGGGCTTAGACCTGTGTGAACCTGGTTTAATTATATTAGCTGCAGTATTTCGACCCCTTGGCCTTGGCTTTCAGAAGCACTTTAAGTCAGGACAGTTTTCATCACCACCTGATTTGCAAACAGCCCCTGATGTTTTGGTGTGCTACACTAAACGCCATCATAAGGGCTATTTGTTGGACAAGGTCATGTCACATAGAGTCATGATGTGCACAGGCCCTTGGCCTAATTTTCATCTTTCCATCACAGCCTCTTTGTAGTGAGCCTCTCCCGCCTGCCCGTTTCCATTTAAACAGGCTGGGTGGTCAGAGTGACCGCTATGAGAGAGATACAAACACAAAACCAATTTATGGAAACATATTCACTCTTTAATGTTGTCCAATCAAGCATCACTTGTGTTTGGATGTTTGTTTCTGTGTGATGGAGCGTTCTCCCTTCTCTAGTCGCAGAGTAGATCTGGTTGGGGAGCTGGCTGTCGGCCAACATATCAGTTGGACGTGGATAAAAAAAATATATAAACTGAATAATTAAAAGTCACTTGAAAGCATGGACATGTAGAGCCTGCCCATGTAATGCTTCTCTGCAGTCCATTATCATATCCCAAAGGACTACAGAGATGAAATTAGCGTTGTGTTCCACCTAATTGCTCAGCTCTGGCAAATTAACATGCCCTCATTCAACCTTGTGTTTGTGAAATGCAATTCATGCTGTTTGTTTCATGTTTAAATCAACATATTCACACATGAAAGATGAACCACCTCTATTAATTTAACTAAATTTTGTAGCATGCATTAACTGTCACCACACAGCACATTCACAACTTTTACTAATAGATATAAATCCAGACATATCGGCTATAAGAGGCTCAAAGCAGAAGTAGCTACTCCTTCGCCTGTAGGGAAATGGAAGCTGCTCTAATCAATGCCAGCATATTTGTTAATGTTAATTACTAGAGCAGTTTACAAAGATATACGGCGTCCTGATAGCTGCTCTTGCAGAGAATTTGTACTCATTTCTTTTTTCGTGAAACCTCCCTGCGCAGCACAGCTGCGTTAATAAATACTGAGCTCTTTGCATCACTGCTGGCCATGAGGGCACTTCATTGTATTTACGGCTTTAATGACAACAACATAAAACACTAAAAGTAGATGTTAGCTAAATGTGTTTCCAAGCTTTCCAGACAGTTGTCTCTAAATCAAGAAGCACTTGGACTGTCAGCATAAATGTGTTTGAAAAATGACTGATTCTTTTCTGTCTTCGTGTCGGCTCAAGATTTCTTTTAATCAGCTGATGTATGAGTTGTCAATGAAACTGTAAACGAATATCCTTCTATTCTTCCTACACAGTTGTTTTTACATTTCTAGCCTCTGTGATGTCACATTGTCCCTGTGGAGAGTTTTCTGTGTGACTATTAACTGTCTCAACTCGGCCAGTTTAGCTGCAGCTGCTGTGAAATCCCACTTTATGCAGTTGTAATATCTGAAGCACCGTTAGAAAACTTTGGAGGAGCTCCTGGTCCACTCAATGACTGCAAGGTGTCCACTTCCTGTCATCATTCCTCCACCATCGTGCTGCTGCTATGATGTGTTGGTGCTGATATGCTGTTTTTGGTTTTTTAATTCATTCTAACCAGACATGTCCACTTTGGTCTGGTCTGTCCAGGGGACACGGTTCCAGAAGTCTCCTGCTTTGTTTAGATGCAGCTTTGCCAACCTACAGTAAGTCATGCTGCCATGTTATTCTTATAACTTTCTCCTGGAGACTTCAACTTCACTTTTTTAAATGTTCCATGATTGGTCTGCAGCAGACATCATTCACTAAATCAAACATGGTGGACATAAAACAATTAAAACATTTCTTAAAAGAAAATAAGGGTATAAATAAATCCACTAAAATCAATCCAAATCTCCCTCATTTTAGCAGTATTCAGGAAGGGGTCTTCTAACTGAGATATAAAATCACTCAGTACCTGACAATGACCACTATCTTTATTTGTTTGTTTTTTTTTCATTTTTATTTATTCAAATAGGTACAGTACACATTAGTGAACACTTTTCTCTAAATGTGTTATATTTTAGCCAATACCTAATTTCCATCTGGGTAGGTTGATTTAATTTAAAACAATAGTCTAAAAAAATACAGCATAAAAACATAAAGAATAACATAATGTAAGTTTGTTCCCCGTTACTGCACATTCACCAGTATGAAATGTAAAAAAATTTCAGAAATATCGCTTTTATTTTGCGAAACACTGTAATGGAAACGCACCCCAGTGACTCACTTGTTGGGACCTGTTTGAGGAAGTTTAAAATCCCAGTCACAAGACCTTTACATAGTTCAGCCTGTTGCTAATTTTACTGACCTGACTAGCTACTGTTGGGGGGATGGTCTGGGTTTGTTGTGCAGCTACAGGACCTGGACACCTTGCAGTCATTGAGTGGACAATGAACTCCTCTGGATACCAAAGTATTCATTAAATAGGAGTCCATCCGTCCGAGACCTAAAGCTTGACTTAAACTGTTTCATGCACCATGACAAAAATCCCAAACACAGCAGCAGATCTACAACAGAACATCTAAAAAAAAAAAATCTAAGTGTTGATATGGTCCAGTCAAAGTCTACATTAATAGAATATAATACAGAAACTGTGGCTTGTTGTAATGTAAACAGGCTGTGAAAACAAACACACTGAATAAGAAAAGTGCATCAAGTTGCAGCTGCGAGGTAAAACCTGTCCAGGTTAAAAAGACCTGTACAAGACCACACATCAAAGCAGAGCACCTCCGGTCGTAGTAAATCTCAACATTGATTGTATTTACATATGACCTGCACATCTCCCTTACTCCTGAACATCACTATCTAATAAGCCCCATGCTATGTCTGGTTTATGAGAATCAATTTCCTTTGCCCCCCATGCTCACTTATCTATATACAACCAGTCTTGTTGGAGGAGTTCCAGCAGGAATGAGCCGCAGGGGGGGGTGAATCTGCTGGAGTTTGGCATGAATCATGGCCGGAGTGATCTTGTATGTGTGAAGAAGAGAATTAGCGAGTACACACAGATTTGACAGGATGAAGAGGATGGGAAGAGGGGGTGTATGTGTTGTTCTTTCAGTCTTTCTTTGCAAGATAAATGTTCATCTTGGAACGATCAGAGAGCTCATGATTTATTCACTACGTCCTGCGGCCCATCTGACTCCCCTGGCAGCTGCAGGGCTCAGACACAAATGCAAAAATGGAAACACACTTGACCAGCTTAACAGACTTTCTCTCTCTGCCTCTCTCTATTCTTTCCTATACAGGAACAGCAGCAAACTCTGATTTTTCCTCCTGATTTCAGTACATCTCTGTCACAACACTTGAGCCTCTTTCCCAGGATTTTACTGTCATGTAAAATCAGTGTTGACCAGAGAAAGCACACAGACAACAGTTCTCACTCACATTTGAAGATGATGTATGAAGGCACTGCCAGGATGCTGTCAAAGGGGATTTGTTGTATAAGACAGATTAAAGGATATGAGCTCATTTTATAGAAAAAGAAAGAAAAATATGTAATTCTAGGTTAATGTTTAAACAACACTTCCTTATATTAAATTCATCAGGGTTGTTGTAGGTTCAGCCTACTGAATCCTGTAATGTGTAGCTTACAGTGTTTCAGTGACTTTCTACAACATATTTTAGTCTAAACCAGAGATGGTTCCAGCATGCAGGATCATTGCTTATTAAAGCTGATTTCTTCAATCACACATTTTATTAGAATATTGTGACATGCAAACATTAAGGAAATGTTCCTAAAGCACTTGAATATTATTCAAAAAGCATTTAACAAAATCTGTAAAATTGCAAGAACTTTATGTTAATTATTATTTACTAATTTCCACGTTGAAGAATTTTACAATTAAAAGAAAATACGAAGAAAGTTTCATTGTATAAAAGGATGCGTGTCTTTTGTATTTGATATCTCTGTTTTTCAGGTCTGCAGGCCCTAATTAACCTTTGGGGGCTACAGCTTGCTCAAAATCGTCATTAGCAAAGATCATATGATAAAAAATGTAATGCTTCAGACACAGACTCCTTTATGTGCACTTGGAAATTAGAAATAATTAAAGCTCACAAAGCAGGGTGGTGTTTGAAAATAAAGCAAGGCAATATTAGGGGCATTTTATAAGTTCACAAATTAAGAAAGAACAGTGTGAACGGTGGGAGCCAACCTGAAGTCTGCAAGATAACACACATAACGTAAAATGATTAAGGGTGAGAAATTTGATCACATTTTTACCTTTTGCCCAGTGGCGTCGTTTGGCCTGGGCATTCCCGGCTCTAGCCCCGAACATTTCACATCAAGCCCGGAATGTTTTTTTCACCCCAGAAGTAAAACGTTTACATTAACTGAGCCGCCTTGTGACGTTAAAGAGGACGGTAGTTCTGTCATTTCCTGGCTTCGGTGAATGCAACACAGGTATAACAATATGACCAATCAGAGAGGAGTTTT
>JBBBVU010000013.1:29955180-29978142 GCA_037177055.1 Atherinosoma microstoma
GCAATAAGGTGCAGATTCAAACTAAAAACTAAAATAAAGATTTTTTTTCAAGAGGGACTTTATACATATAAAGCTCTGCTTGACAAAGTAAATTTGCTCGGCACAAAACAGCAGCCAGACAATCATTCTGATTGCTACAATGCTGGACAAGACAGGTGAGAAAAGAAGAAAAAATAAATAAATTATGACTTTAGACTTAAAATCATTGTTTTATTTGATGGCCTTCCTGCCTGATATCTGGCTTCTGTGCCCTCAAAAAGTTGTCGACACCAAAGGCCAAATGGCCTTGCCCCTAAAATGAAGAAATTCCAGGCCTGGTTGAGACAATTTTTACTCACCTCCAACTCACGCTGTAATGCATGCTGCCCACATTCCCGGCCTCTCCATGACTTTTTCCATTGTTGTTTTTCTTTTTTGTGAGTTTTTTTCTGAAAGTAAAAGGCCGAAAACAACCATCATTGTTTCTTCCTGTTATGTTTGTTTATACCGAAGTCACATTTACGTGAGATTTGAAATATTGAGTGTGAAGATCCTTATATTCTGCTGAAGAGCCGGTTAGTGTGTGGTAGTACACACCACACATTTTAAGATCAGAAGAAAGAGAGAGAGAGAGATCTTGTGTGATCTGTCTTTGAATATCATGTGTGTGGTCTAAATCTGTGAAGGCTAACATATCCTGTAATGTGTGCCAGCCTTTAGTTTGGACTTTGTAGATGTTCTTAATTTTTATTCCTACAACATCTCATTAGACTTCAGCTCCTATGAATGTGTTTATATATCTGTATATATATTTAATGTATTTCATTTTGTGTATTTCATGTTGTTGTGAATTTTATCAGCTTACTTTCTCTGTGAAGCACTTTGTGACAAGTGTCTGAGGAAGGTATAAAAAACCATCACTTATTTAAACATAACCCTGTGCAGATGTCCTGCTGCCATCAGATTCACAATCAGCTAATTTTTTCCATGAAATGGTCAAATGTGTCAGTTTTAACTTCTGATACGTTGTTTATGTTCTACTGGAAATAAAATGATGGTTTGATGAGATTTGAATATCATTGTTTTCTGTTTTTATTATCATTTTATCCAGAGACCCAACTTGGAACTAGCGAAGTTGGTTCTATTAGTCATTTTTTTCAAAGAAAAAAAAACTCCAAAATGTGACCTTCAAACAGAAGTGTTTTTCTCCTCTCTCCAAAAAACATTTTGTAATGAATTGAATTTCCAAACCAATTATAGAGCCAAGGTATTTCTTAGAAATGTATTAATGCTCTCCTTAAAATGTAGGATTTATTGTCAGGAGTAAAAGAAAAAAAGGTCTCCTGGTAGAATTGTTTCTTTGGCCTTGAAAGACTGCACTGTGGCTTTTTGTTAACAAACTCTCAGTGCTCCAGTTTCTTATCACAATGAACACCCAGATAGCTGCGTATCGAATCACCTGCCAGCATCTGGGAGTGAGAAATGATTAAAACATTTCCATCAGGTCTGGACTCCCCCTGCCACCGAGGAAGGACAAATCTCTGGCGTGTTGTCTGACTTATGATCCCAAACATTCCTACATTAATGAGTGGATGCTCAGACAAAGTAAACAAACAGGAATTCCCAGTTTCACCTATTATTGTTAATGCTTATTTATTTTCAAGCACAAATATTTGAACAATGTTACATTTGTGTTGTTATTTAAAATCGGAGGATTTAACATTTAGAGATCAAGTTATATAATGTTATATAAATAATGTGGAAATAAGCCTTTTCCAGCCTGTTAAACAGACTTTTATGTTACTTGATACTGTAAAAAATGATCTTGGATATTTTATTAAAAGATGATGTTGGAGGGGTGATATGACACACACAACCATATCTGGACTCCATCTGATGTTGTCTCAGGAGACAATAAAAAGGTACAGATCAGCAACATGTCGTCTCCACAAAAAACAGAAATCTGTTTACATCATCATTTCTGCTCGTTTATAATGATGCTACTTCATTCTTTATGATGCAGTGGTTGGATTGTGGAAAGAACGAGCCTGGGAGGAAGAGGAGGAAGAGGAAGATGACGATGACTGACGAGGTGATGGGACAAAGAGGACATTTAAAACAAAATGATTGTGAGCTGCTGGTGTTCAAGCCAGAATTATCTGCACAGACTGCTGTTTCTACACAAAGTCAATAATACTAAAAGGAAAAAGCATTTCATCCCTGGGACACATCACTGTAAACTGAGACCATCACACTGTCCAAAGTCAACAGGACAGCCTGAAGACAAAGACCACCAGGACAAGGAGAAAAGAGAACGATGAGAGGATGTTCTTTTGTTTGGCCTTTTTCAAAAAATAGAAAAATAAATACAATAAAAACTTAATTCAAAGAAACATGATTAAAAATATACAGTTGAATTTATAATATAATCATATATTATATATAATTATAATCTAGATTATTGTCCCAGAATAAAATTTGTCTAGTGGGAATTCTGACTGGATCAGAACAAAAGCAAGGGATTAAGGGGCCAAGATCAGTTGTCAATTTCAAATTATTTATTTATTAAAAAATAGGGACCAGGCATATTAATGTACATTTCCATGTAAATATGCAAGATTATAGCCAATGACTAACTTCCATCTTTGGTTCCTTGGCAGGTAGGTGGACTTAAAACAGTAAAATAAAATATAATACATAGACAACATATTATAACATGATGTAGGAACAGAACAGAACATAAACATGGACAACACATTTAACTCAAAATGTTGCAGATTGAAAAGGCATCTAAAGAATTTATCTGTCTGGGTAGCAAAGTGGTCTGGAGGGCCAAACAACACAACTTTAGTCTTGTTGTTTAAATTAATGAAATAAAGGGCTATGCAGGACTTTATATACTTTAAACCATTAACCAGACTGTTCAGGGGGATTTGGGTGTTTTGCTCTGCATAGCAATGGTAAGAAATACCATATTTTTTTAAGGATCGAACCCAGAGGAAACATAAAGAGAGAATAGAATTGGACCCAGAATAGACCCCTGGGGAACCCCACGGGTAAGGAAGAGGAAAACAATATTCACAGAGAAACTTCTATTCATGAGATAAGATTTGAACCAGGAAAACAGAGTTCTCCTGATTCCAGTACTTTGTTCGAGGGAAGGAATTAAAATGCTGTGATCAACAGTGTTGAAAGCAGCACTGGGATCTAAAAGACCTAAAGTGGCTGACTCCCCAGAGTCAATAAAAATTAAAAGGTCATTAAAAACCTTTTATTTGGAATATGTCATGTCATGTAAAAAAGCTTGAAGTTGGATAAAAACTGCTTTCTCCAATTAAGGCAATTTTGAAATTGGCCTAAAATTCAACAAAACAGCAGGTTTGGTTTCTTTCAGAGAGGCTGCATATGTGCTGTGTTTTGGTAAAAATGTTTATATTTTGGTCAGTTACTCAGTTCATGAAAATAGAAATATGTAATAAACTGTAGTTAGGATCTGGGACCGGTTTAAACAGAAAGTGATTATTGTTTATTGATAAGAAGGGCTGAGATGAAATTAACCTGTTCTTCTTCCTACTTCTTTTTGTACATGTAGAGTTTTTATGATTGCTGCTTGTCTTGCTTTTTGTCCTCACTTTCTTTCTTTTTGTTTATTTCTTGTCCTAAAATGTTGAAAATAAAGCATTCATTCATTCATTAACATGCTTTATCATGGGACTGAGCTGATAATAAACTGTTTTACTTCATTCTTCACAGATTATTACAGATTATTCACATGGAAAATCCTCACAGAAACAACTCTGCTGCCTCCGTCTGTCACATTTTCTTTTTTCCCTCATCTTCTCATTCTCTCCTCCCCCCCATACTCTCTTCTCCACAGACTGTTTTCATCACTCCTCTCCTTTCTGCTCATCTTCCTCTGTTCTCCAAGAGCTTCGCATTTTCCTTTTATTCACTCTGGTTTTCTTTCAACCCAATGCCTCCTTCACAGCCTCGCTCTTCTCTCTTTTCACAAAACTGCACTCCTCTCGACCTCTTTCTCTCTCCTTATCAGAGTGGGGGATGAATGGTGAAAAGCGAGTATGCAGACGTGAGACTCGAACCTGATACCTTCTGTGTGGGAACTTCATTGTGACCGAGAGCGAGAGAAGGTATCGCACTTCTTCTCCGTATGGTCGATAGAGCAGACCCTCTCAGCTTTCCTCCGTTTGAATGGCATCACTGTGCCAGTCTGCCTGGGGAGGGAGGGAAGCAGGACGGGTTGGGGTGAAGTATGACCTGACAGAAACAGAGAAGTAAGGGATCATTTCGTCTCTCAAATATTTTCATAAGCAAGCTTTTGTGTTAATATCTGTAGATTTTTTGTTGCTCTGCTTAAAGTTGTGATTGTTTGAATAAACTTTCCCCTCTTATCTTCTAGAAATGTTTCAAATCACTCATATTAATCTATCTGGAGATGAAAGAAAATCGAAAATTTTAAAGAAAAGATCTCACTTTCTATGTCACAAATCTCCTTCACAAGATATTAATGGAATAACACCTCCATATAATGTAGTATCTAATTATCTATTAATCAATAATAGCATTAGATCCTAAGTGGCCATATTCATGGAGCTCCTGCAGCGCTGCAGATCCTCAGGTCCTCCATCACTAACACATCCACACAGAGCTGTCGATCCTTTCACACTCGCTGCCTCGACCACTATAATCCGGCTCACACTTTCACTTCTAACTTAGCTGTTTGAAGCTGACTTTTAATCTTTCTTCCTAATCTCTAAAAACTATTACTTCACTTTTGTCTTCATTCAACTGAAGGGAGTTTTGACACATCCAATCTCTAGTGGGTTATCTCCATGAACCGCGACGTCATCAGTGAACAAAGGGTGGATTCACCTGAACGCCAGGCCGCTGGATTACTGATGATTCAATGAACAAACAAACAAACACCTGACCAAATAATCCATCAGAGAGGGATTCCATGAAGCAGGATTAAGGTAAACTCTTGCTTATTTCGATAAGTCTGGCTCATCAAAGTCAGAGTTCTTTTCCATCAAAGTGGCTTAAATAAGTCCCAGCTGAGTTACCATGGTAACTAGTGCTGGTTAACTAGTCTGCTCTGGACCAGGAGAACTGTCTGGCTGAGTTACCATGTGTGACAGTCAGGGTCTTGTCACTATGCCTCCAATTGATGATGTGCCCTGGCTGCTTGGCCACCAAGATATCTCTTTGGCTGACTGGTCAGCACGCATGACTCTCACCCAATAGCCCAGGCCCTTCTATGTCCTGCCACACATGGTAACTAACAAGTCTTAAAATCAAATAACAGCATTTTCATATTTTCCAAAATAAATAAAAAGCTTAATATTGCTAAAGTAAAACATTAAATGCAACAAGTTGGAACATAAAACATATTCAAGAAAGAGAAATTGAACTGCTGGTTGTTCTACTTCCAGATCAGATCAGCTTTTTCTTTTTTGTTAACCTGAACGGTTTCTTGGTACAGAAAACTGAATATTCTCTACTATTGGATGAAACAGCATAAAATGATGAAACTTGTTGACAAGCTTTGCTGCTTACCTCAGTTCTATAGCTGATCAGGCAGTAAGCTGAGTGATGTTGAGTTTAGCTTCATTTTTACATAGCTTCATCGATGCTGAACACATGGTTGAAGGAGAAAAAGAGGATTTTATCCTGGATTTACAAATAAAGCATTTTTCAAGAGCAACTTTTCAAGAAAATCTGGACATTGTAAAGGACACCCTTTAGCTATGAGGCCAGTGTAAAAGTCATGAGCATGTTTGGTAAGTTTTTATGGCTTCACCAGCTATACCAAGCTCAATCCTTAAATTAGTTTAATGTTTTGTAGCATTTCAGATCATTTTTCTAAGTCTGCTTTGGCCATTATGTTTCTACAGTGCTGAAAGTAACTGGGAATGATTCATCATGCCACATATCTGTTGGTGTTTACTGTTGCTTTTAATCCTTTAATTTAGGTATCTTATATGATTTTATCTATATTTTCTGCTCATGTTCTGCTGGATTGGAAGGTTGTCAGGATTTTAGATGAGGTTGATGTTCAGTGGCCTGGTCCTGGTCTGAGTGTGTGAAGGTCGCTAGTTGTGTTTTTTAGATTTTCATTGCTTGGTGTGTGTGTGTGAGTATCTGCTTGTTGTTGGGAATTAGCTTGTCTGGCTGTCTCTTCGCTGTCTGACCGTGTATCAGGAACCTTTAACTTTCAGTCATGTCATCTCAGTTTGTCCCCGTCCCTCTTACAGGTGCTGATAATTCAGCCATCCTTTCACTTCCGATGCCACTAGGTTGCTGTCACAGTTAAGATGAGCTGGTTAAATTCAATAATTTCATGCAGCCCTTGTGTTAGGTTACTATAAAGGTCATTATAATTATGGTGTAATACACACTACAATCAACTAATCCAGACAAGTGCAGGCGACTGTTTCTTGACTTACTTTAATAGATTATGTGTCATCAAAGTTAAGGAAATTAGGATCTAATCACATACATTGCGTCTGGGAAAGGACCCCTCTGATCCTCTTTGCCAATTATGTATCTTCCAAGTTTTGTTCCTTTAGATGTCTTTAGCTTTGCCTCTGACCTCCTAAATTCAGCTCTCGGAGCGTATGCCTGACACGACTCATGCTGAAAGCAATCAAGTAAGACTGTTTTCCATCTTAGAAACTCAGCGCTGTCCAGAGTTCATAAAGAGCTCGGGTCACTACACCACCAGACAGGGCAGATTAGCATAAAGCTGAAGCACGCTCCCTCCAGCTTACACAGTGCCCTTTGTGATTATTTGCTGGCCTGACCAAACAAACTGGAAGAACTAAAAGAAAAGTTAAAAAAAAAAAGAAAACTCCCATTCAGCAGTCTGAGGCAGAGTTTGTTATTTCAGATCAGCTATAATCTGACCTGTTTTTGTGTGTGGAGACAGACAGGCAGACGGCAGAGCCATGGGGGGTATTTTCCATGTACACTCACCTGTCTGCTCGTATTAAGTTCTGCAGTCTGGAAGTTTAGTTTGCAAAGTCTGATGCTCGTGGTCAAGCTGTGAAAACTCTTCTGCGGGACAAACCCTCTCCTCCCTCTTAGCATCAGTTACTCCAGCAGAAATCAGTCGTTTAGGAATGAATCATTTATCCTCCAGTCGTCTTTGGTTACAATCTCTTGTAGCTTTATTCTAACCCACAAAGCGTTTCCTTTGACTTCCTCGTTATGAGTAAAGATGTTTGCATCTACTGTATAATCACCATTGTGCTAAATTTGGTTATGTGGTTGTTGATGTAATTTGGATAAGGAGAGAAAATTTGTTTTGATATCACATGAACAACTGTCACACTGGTAGAGACAGATATCCATTTCATGTCCGTATCCAGCCACACATCCACTATTCTTGAGGCATTCTTGGTGTTTATTGCAGCAGGTTGCTGTTGGTAGCTCAAACCAAAGGGTCAGGGGTTGTATTTCTTGTTTCATACATCTGAACCAGAACTTAGCTGTTCCAGTTTTACAGAATTGGGTTGTTCCAGGTCAAACTTAGCGGTGACTGATGATGATAAACAGGAAACTTTATCAAAAACCCAGTGACTTAAACCAGTGCCCAGTGACTAGACGAGTGTGAGCTGAGTTGTTCTCCTGAATGTAAGCAGCGGTTTTAGTGCTGAGACAAAGACGAGTCAGTGGCTGATAAGAGCAGCTATTACCAGAATAAATGGATTTATCCCTTGCTGTGTGGAGAAGTCTTTTTGGTTGACATCTCTGCATGTGACAAGAGGATTACTGCTTCTTTAATGCCTTCCCTCCTCATTCTCCCTTTCCCTCTGTCTTTTCTTTTCTATTTCCTATTTACCACTAATATGACAATTCTCTTTCTCAGCACTTTTTTTGTTTTTTTCCCCCTTCTTTCTGTTTAGGAGTGTTAGTGTTGTTTGATATTTCCATCATCGTTCAACATCCTGCATAGTCTGACCTCCTCCTCATCCCTCTCCTCCTCCTGTGCTGTCTGTCTCTCTCCTTTATTTATGTGTATAATGAAAGCCTATAATCATATTCTACACACCCACATACTGTATGAGACTTTAAGATTATATGTCTGAGGCTGTAAGAACAACAGAATCATTATATTAATGGTAGTGGTGGAAGATCCTCATCATTGTTGCAGTAATGTTTATTATCCACTCTGTCTATCAAAGTTGCCAATTATTTTCTAAACTGAGTGTTGGAGGAGGGAGATAAATGAGGTGCAGCAGATGCCTGAGAGCAAAGACAGAAAACAGGAACATTTTCACATCATTTTCATTTAAATGACAAAACCTATAAATATAATGAAACAGAAGTATTAGAGTTCACTTCTGGGTTCCTGTTCAGGAGGGCAGCTTCATGACTTCCATTTTTCATGATAACACACCACAATGAAGAAGAGGGTCTCAGATCACAGTTTCAGGATATTTTTTGCAATGGTGCCCCCTATAGGATTGGATGTCTGGTACCGGAGACTCCAGTTTTAGGAGCACAGTCTCAGACATTGTGCAGATGCACACAGGTGTTTGGACAAATGCAGACATATCTGTGTTTGTGCTTGTCGCCAGTATGTAAATGCAGTTGTTAGCTGTTGAAAACGAACTTTTAGGGAAACGCCTTCCAGGGGGAAGAATTTCTGATGATCCGGCTGTGCTGGTTATGTATGGGCAGTATAACTGGTTTTACCTCACAGCATCAGAGTGTGTGCCGCCATCTGTGTGGCTTGCAACACAACATGCAATGTTAACTCCTTTGTTTCCATGGCAACAGCAGTGCGTAACCAAGATTGTGCTGGTGCTAATCTTTTTAAGGCAAAGCAAATTTATTTATATAGCACATGTCACACAAGGCAACCCAACGTGCTGGACATGATCAAAAGAAAGAGACAAGAGAATACCAACAGTGAGTTACATAAAAACAGGAAATACATCATCCACAATAAAAAAATGAAAGTCAACAAAACTTTACATTTGCATGTCGGTTTGTCACCAATCGTACTGGAGAACATGGAAAGTATTGAGGACATTCCCCAACACAGAAGCTGGATTTGCTGGAAGCTCATTTCTTATCAGCCTTTTGGTTGGCTCGCAAGGCTTGAGAGGCGGGGCTAAATCAATACCTTCTGGTTTGACTCATGACAAGGTCACAACTGTGTCTGCTCACCTGGACTGATAATTAGTTGTAAACAGTGCCACATGGTGTCAGGAATCATATTTTTCTTTGGCTTTTATTTTGTTATGTCTCTGTTTTTTGATTCCTCTGTGGCTCGAGCACTCCCTGCTGGGCATGATGGCGGTGCTAACGGGAGATTTAACTCACCTGCAAGATCACCTCTGTCTACCTTCTTGAGCTCCAGTCAGCAGTCAGCTCATCGCCAGATTGTTGCCTTACCGAATAGTACAACACCGGCCAAGCACAGTTTTTATTTCAGTTCTAAAGTATCTATTTCTGGATTGTAACCTTATTGTTTTTGTGGATCTTTTTTCCGGAAAAAAATCCCTGTCCAGACTGGAGTTATCCAGCCACGAGCCGGTTTTTCCCGCTGGATTGCCACCACATCTGCCTCATTTATTTTTTATTTTTCTTTAGGATTGACAGTTCACTACAAGAAACAATTGTTTTTCTTTACCTATGTGTTGTCTGCTCTTTCCTGGGTCTGGCCTGTCATCCCGCTAGCCCACTACGGGGGAATTTAAGACGGAGAAAACTACCAGTGTTCAATTTATCTTTACTTATACACAACCACGTCAAGACAAATTCATCACAGGAAGATTTTACACACACAATCCAATTCAGGCCATTTCATTGTAGTCCAATAATAATTCAATGAAATCAAACCCACTCTATGATCCACATTAGTCCACTTTATAATAACTGTGTTCATATGAACCAATTAATGAAAATAATGACCTAGCTAAGGAAACCAACGAATTGCATCAAATTTTCTCTTTGATTCAATCCTCCATCCTGAGTTGCACAAGGAGACAGTGGAGAAGAAAACCTCCATCAGAACCAGGAAAGAAAACCTCCATCAGAACCAGGAAGGACGGCCATTTCCCTGTACTAGTTGGGTATAGGGAGGACAGGAAAGAGGGGTCAACCAGCAGCAGACCTCTAAGCCAGGGATATCTGCTGAGAAAGAAGAAGATGAATACAAATGAATGGCAACAACAATGTCGGATATTTTTACATGGAGAGGAAAGATAGCAGAACCCAGTGCATCATGGGACGTCCCCCAGCAGCCTCGGCCTATTGACTATCCGCCAGCTGTTTTGTGTGTGCTGCCATTTTTCGGAGTTAAACTGGTATCTGCTGCTGACACTGGCAGCAGAAAGAATATCTGGACTGACGATGTTAGACAGCGGTTCATGGTTACTAATGAAGGTATCTGATCTGCCAGTTGTTAAGCTATTATGTTTTCCATGTTGACTAGGCATCGGTTACGCAGTAACCAGAATAGAGAGGAGAAACACGAAAAAGTCTGCTAGATATTCCTCCCAGTCTCAGTACTGTACTAGCTAGATTGTTAGTTGTAGTCAATAACTGCAGATAAATATTCATCAGATTTTTTTTTCATAGGTATTAAAGATTATTTATCAATAACCTAGCTTATGATGAAACTCCAGGTCTCTCATAGAGGGACAGGTAAGAGCGGTTCTGAATATCGCCTGCCTGAAGCAGGGAAACGGTGTGTCCATGTGTGAGTTTATCTGGATCCATTTACCAGTGGCTATGTCTGTTTCATACTAATATTCTGAAAACTATGATAAAATTATTTCTATGAACTGAAGGGGAGAATAAAGTTCCCAACATGTCTGATTTAAGGCTCCAACATCAATGTGATGACCGGATCACCCAAAGTCTAACAGCAGAATCTCTCCATGTCTCAGCCCAGCATGAAGTACAACTTCTAATAATAATAATAATAAAACCTAGCACGCTCATTTAACGCTTTTACAATCATCTATTAGGCTAGAACTAAAATCCTGTTTTTTTCGTTGCGTTGCAGGTCTATGCTTTGTAACACATCACAATATCTCCCACATCAGTCATTTCCTCTCAGCAAGAGGACTCATGAATGAATGAATGAATGAATTATACTTTATTGATCCCCGAGGGGAATCAATAAAGTAATAGCAATAACTAGCATAATAAACATGACTTGTTGCTCAGTGTTCAGCTTGACAGCACTAAGGAAACACAGGATTTACATCAGACTGACGACTTTGCATTGAAACTTACCGAGCTGTAGTTGTTGGGGAATAAAATCCTTTCCATTAATATTTCTTGACCCTTTTCTGTCCAACATCCCTATCTTCTGCATGGAATCAGGTCTCACACAGGAGCGATCTTCATGAATTAAAAGGTCTGTGTTTTTTGCATCCAGTCTTTTTCAATATGGAAGTTTTCCTCTGCTGTTATGGAAACCAACAACTGCACGTCCTCCCCGATTTCCTTGACATTGTGAAGAAATAAGCAGTTTCATGCAGAAAATGATCAGATTGTCTTTAGAATTAATTGTGTAAAACCCCGTAAAAATGGCGCACGGTTTACTTCTGGTATTTGCTCGGATTAGTCTATAGCAGCAGAACCACTGACTGTGTAATAGTTGGATGGCCCCATAGGTTTCTGAAGAGCTGAAATGAAGCTCCATGGGTGGTTCCCACTGTTGCCACTTCCACATAGGATTCACATTTTTCCGCCGGACATTGCCCTTTGAGCAAAACTAGAGGGATGGATAAGGGTCACCAAGCCAGACCTGACTAGAAGATTTATCAGAAAGGAAATTTTGAAGATAATCCAAAGGTAGAGAGGGTGTCTGATAACTGAAGATTCTGCCTCCCATTCTACTTTTAGAAACTCTAGGAACCACCAGTAGACCTGCAGTCTGAGAGTGTGACTCTGATGGGAAAAGCTGGAACTCTGAGATCTTTAAGGTCCAATGGAGCTTGGGCACTAAGAGCTTCCTATATGTGAGGAGAAGAATTTTTAATTTTATCCTGGATTCAACAGGGAGCCAATGAAGAGAAGATAAAACTGGAGAAATATGATATCTGATGACAGAACCCTGGCCGCAGCATTTTGGATCAGATGGAGACTTTTCAGAGCATTTTCTAGGACAGAACAATAATCAGGAACAATTCCATGGATTAATTTCCCTGCATCACTCTGAAACAGGATGTCCCTCATTTTGGGAATGTTACGTAGGTGGAAGAAGGTGGTTTTAGAAACCTGTTTTATATGTGAGTCAGAGGTCAGATTCTGGTCCAGAATAACTCCAAGATTCCTCAACATAGTACTGGATGCCATTGTAATACCATCAAGAGCAATTTCATAGAATCTTCCTGAGGTTCTCCGGTCCAAAGACTAGAAAAATAAAATTCATTCATCGAGGTCTTTATGTCTTTAAGACATCTTTGTAATCTGACAAACTGATTGTTTTGATCAGGCTTCATGGAGAAGTAGATCTGAGTATCGTCCACATAGAAATTAACATTAAATGTTCCTGTGGACATCGCATCAGTTCTCAGGTAGTTGGCATATCAGTAATCCCAGGCTCCTTAAGGTTTACTTCTTAAACAATTAAACTACTTAAACAATCCTGTTTTTACTTCTTAGCTCAACTACAAGAGTTTCTGTAGTTATATATGTGCATGTTAGCAACAAATGAGCAATAAATGATTAAAATAATGACAGTATTTACTACAGACACAATAATAGTGTGAAAATGGGTCAAATAATTAGGATTAGAAAGAAAATAATGTTATGCACACCTGACAGATGCAGTACAAACCTAAACAGTGTTTTTAAGTAAGCAGTGTACAGATGACGGTGCAGTGGTCACATAGGAGTGGGTATACAGAGCTGTAGGACACTAGAAAAATGAAAGAAGTTCATGAACAGTGCTGCAAACACGGCTTACTGTTTGGAGCAGAATAAGGTATCATATGATGTGAGCTCTCACTCTCAGGACACCCACCCACTCCATGTGTCACACAGAATTCAAACAGTTGCTTCTTTCTGCAGCCGCCAGCCTGTGAACACTGCAGCAGCTCAGCCTTAATAGCTCTTGGTTTGTATATATTCTGGATGTGTATATTTACCTGTGTGCACATGTGGATGTGTGTCATTTCCGAGCAGTTCACTTTGTGTCCCTTCCCCAAACCTAAATAAGCATCTCCACACTTTCCCTGCCTCTCGCCGTGTGAATGGCCTCTCTGTGGTGTTTCTTGCTGTGGGGTCTATCATCGGTGCTGAGTGGCCTCGCTGTCACGGCCACATATCACTGTAGGAACGAGTCTTTACCAAACCACCGCTGAGAGAACTAATTGGTCTCAGGAGGGTTCAATTATATTTCTTGTTTAATCTTTATGAAAAAAAGTTGTTTTTGGTTCGGGATTGTTAGAAATTAAACATATATGTTACTTTCAGCGAAATAAAGATGTTAGAAGAGGATAAATGAATAAAAACGCTGACTTTGTCAGAAACCATGATCTTACCATTCAAACATATCCTGCTAAGGTCTCAGAATCCTCTTTCCTTTCACCAGTCAGGGAGGACTGGTTTCATCTGTGATACAAGAAGCAACCAGATGAATGTGGAGGTCTACCTGCTGAAGACCAAATTAAATGCACAGAGACCCCAGACTAAGCAGGAGGGAGATATGAATCATCAGCTGGGTCTGGGGTCACAGTCTCCAAGTCTCTCAGTACACAACTTGATGAGGTAAAAAGGCAGCCTGTTCAGGCAAGGCAAGTTTAATTATAGCGCATTTCATGTGGAAGACAGTTCAATGTGCTTTACATAAAACATTAAAAGCATTACAGTGGCTTCAGAGGAAAACATTATAAAATAAGAAACATAATATAAAATCAAAAACAAAAAAAAAAAGAAAAATAAATTAGATTAAAAACATAATCAAGTTTAAAAATTCAAGCTTAAAAGAAACGGTACAGATTTGGACTTTTAAATAAAAACGATGTAAATGCAGCAGAGAACAGGAGGGCCTTTAACCTGGATTTATTTCTGCTGATCTGAGGCTTTCTGGGAGTTTGTTCCAGGCATGTGGGGCATAGAAGCTGAATGCAGCTTCTCCATGTCTGCTTCTGACTCTGGGAACTGATAAGAGACCAGATCCAGATGATCTGAGGGGTCTGCTCATACTGGGTCAAGAGGTCAATGATGTATAGACCAGCAACAGAACTTTAGAGTCTATCCTCTGACGGACAGGCAGCCAGTGTAAAGACCTCAAAGCTGGACTGATGTGGTCTACTTTATAGGTCTTAGTGAGGACTCGAGCAGCAGAGTTCTGGATAAGCTGCTGCAGAATAAGCTACAATAATCAAGCCGACTACAGATAACAGCATGGACTAGTTTCTCCAGGTCCTGCAGATCTTTTAACCTTGATATATTCTTAAGTTGATAGTGGGCGGAATTTGTGATTCCTTCATGTGTTTTTCAAAATTCAGGTCTGAGTCCATCACTACAGCCAGATTTCTGGTCTGGTCGGTGGTTTTTAGGTGTACAGAATGAAGCTCAGTGGTGACCCTTAGTCACTTCTCTTCTGCTCCAAAGACAATCACCTCAGTTTGGTTTTAGTTCAACTGAAGAAAGTTCAGGCTCATCCAGTAAAGCCAGCTTAAATTCATGTTTATCTTTAACAAACAAGATGTTATCTGATGAAAAAGCAGGATGTAATAATGCATTGGATGATAGTTATGCAATGTGTTAGAGCTCATATTAAAGCTCCTGTTTACCCAGAATTCATCAGCTTTTTATTTTAACTGAACTCAAACAGACCGAGTTCTTTGGGCCCACTTTCAAGGTTCATATAAATACTGAAACATGTTGGAAATGTTTAAATTTAAAGCCACAAGAACACAATCAAAGACTTTTTATTTTCCTTTTCTTTTGTGATTTAATTTTCAGCATCTTGCTGAAGGTCGCCACCGGCTCAGAAGAAAAGAGCAGCTGGGCTTTCAAGCACATGACCCGGACTCTAATGGATCGCCCCTTGTCCCACCTGAGCCACACCTGTGACACTGACTTTATGTTTTATTGAATAGTTGGAATGGTGTGTGTGTGTGTGAGGAAGAGGGAGAGAAAGCAAGAAAAGACAGAATCAGCTGAAAGTGAAGACAGTACTTTTGTTCTGTTTCAATTCTTCCTCAACTCTCCACTAAATGAAACTTCCTTTTCTCTCCTACAGTATTTTTCTCATTCACACACTCAAACCCTATATAAATATCTACACACATACATTGGGCACACAGACACAAACATACGCTCACTCCTGGGGCCAATTAGTCAAGTTGAAACATCTTCATTTTTCATTTGAGTGTTCAATGATCAGTATAATTGGAATTAATAAGCCCATTTCATTTGGCAGAGATGGGACTTTTTGGCACTTGTTTTGAGCACCATCACAGTTGGTTATGGGGGAGGAAACCACAAAACAAGGGTCTCATTAACTGGGTCAATTGCAGTCAAAAAACATCACCCTATTAATCTTCCCCTGCCTGATATAATAAAAATGTTTTTGTATGCTTCTCAGGCTGCTGCTTATGATGTATAACATTCAGCACTGTGCTCCCAAACCATATGCTCACTGCAGCACGGCAATTAACTGAGTCTTAAATGCTTGTCTCTATTCTTATTGTAGACAAAAAATAAATAAATAACGGCTGCACTGATCGATGTGTTTCAGCTTCACAAATGATGTCAAGAGTCACAAGAATTATCTGCAACTCTGCTCTTCCCTGAAGATTGATCAACTCTTTCACTGTTATTCTCTTTGCTGAACGCACATGCTGGAAGTAAGGAATAAAAACCTGGTCTCCCTTCTGACAAACAGAAGATTGACAGAGTTAGATAGCTGGGGAACACAGAGAAATGAGTAAATAAATAAATAATGCAAGATTCCTTCAGAATTTTCGCTGAAAACAAAACAAAAATCTGATGCTTCAGCAAACAGATTCAGGTGTTTGTGAACAAAAACACTTCATAAATACTCCAAAGAAAAAAAATCATTCAACAAAAACGAACAAATCCATTTATTTCTGTCAGATTGTCAGTAGAAAAAAAACACCCTGTCTTCTAGATGCTGACGTTTTTGTCCACACAATAAAAATGAATGTGAAGACGAACCAACACAACCTGGAATCTGGTTTTTAACAAACCCCTGAACAGCACGTATTATAAACCCATCATTTCACCTTTAAAAGCTGCTCGATGAGCTTTTTCTGCAGCTCCCACAGAAACTCAGAGCCAGCCACCACACCAGAGTCTGATCGGTACTAAAACAGGATCCCAGCCAGACCATCTGCTGGAAGCCCCACTCACTCCTAACTGTGAAGCCCCTGTATACACACCTAAGACTGCTAACAAGGTAAACACCAAACGTGTGTGACAACTGACACGCTTTATACTGTGAGATTAACACCTGGATGCTAACACAGCTAGCACAAATAACAATAACACACAGGATGAAGACACAGATACTGGAGACTTTCTCCAATCCTAACCTCTAAAGTAATTACAGCATCTATCGTCTGATATATTGATGTGTGGTTGAGAAGGATGATACAGAGCAGATATTAAACCCACATGGGAAGATACCCTCCCGCTCAGCTCCTGACTGGTTGGTCAGTTTGGTTCTTCACTGAAAAAGGGAATGCTGTTGTTTGGTATTCTAAAAAAAAAAAACATCAATAAAAACAGTTTAAAGAAACATGAATGATGAAATGCATTCAGTTGACCTTATAATCTAAATGATCTGAACAACCCGACCATCCCATCTTTTCATCATGTTTTAAAGCTGAATTTGTTCAGACTGGGAGATTCATTCACTTTTGGTGGCGGAGGAAGAAATATTTCACACTGTCTGAAAATACAGAAAAAATGCTGAGCATTTTTTTTTTTAAATGATGCATATTGCAAATAAATGGTTGTAAATGCTTTGCAGAAGATGATACATAAAAGAAAATTTGACAGAAAAAAAAGCTAAAGTGAAAGAATTATCATCAGGAAACCACTTTTTCCACTAACATCATTTAGAAATGGTTAAAAATTAAATGTCACACATATTTATATCTCCTGAGATGTGTTGCAGGATGAAACGCAGGGCGATGGCTGTTTTTACTTTTACCTCCCAGGCGCTAACTGAACTGCTCACTCCGTTCCACTCTGGCTCAAAGGAAAGTAACCTGCTTCTTGTAATGTCCAGATTAACCTCTTCAGAGGCCTGAGGGGGATACATTGTTTAGATTTTTTCACACACTTCTTTTCAAGCATTTGTTGTTGCAGCATGATCCAATATCATGATGTTCCGTGTGTAGGTCATGGGAGTACAGTTGTTAGGACAAACATGCAGAAGGACTGTCGTCCTGCTTACTGAGAGCAAGTTAGGAACAAAAAGGTTGTGAAACTGTCTGTGAGACGCTCCGGTGTCACTGACCAAGCTTGTTTGTTTTTGGGGAGTTAACTCTCATGAAGTTCTGGTATGAAGGGGTGTTTTAGGGAGAATATGTTTGTCGTTTCTACTCTGGGAGATGGCTTCCCTCACTTTTATCTTCCACCTTCCCACACTCCCCTGGATGAAGAATGTGTCCTCTCTTTCGCTCTCTTTGCACACAAACTCACTCCTAACACATCTCTACTCCCACTCCTCCTCCTTTATGAACCCACAGAAAGGCTGACACCCATGTAGTCGAGCGTAAAGCCTTCCCGGCTCAGTGTAATATGAACAGACATGTTCGCACTGCTTCTCATTTGGTTGCCACTGCGCTGCCTGGCCTCTTTTGCTATATTAAAAACTCAGTTCCTATCATTGTCAGAGCTACAAACAGATGGCGGTAAATCTGCTTGGCTCTCACTGAGGTCATGTGAAAGCTGCTTTTTTCTTGCTTGGTTTATTTTGGAGGCTGCAACTTCTCCATGCACAGAAAGGATGTCTCTCGTCTACAGCATGACACATCTTTGAGCGAGTGCAAGATTTTTTCGCTGCTTTACAACACATTTCTTCACTTTCTCAGGGGCGGCATTTTTGTGTGAATTTGTATTCTCCAACACATTATAAATAACCCTGCTTGCATCGAGAGGATGACTCGCCCATCTGCTGCAGCGCTCTCATTCAAGCCTTCATGAAAAAGTGAAGGCGTCACTGCAGCACAGTGCAGTCGGCATGGATGGAGCTGGCTCAGCTGTGACGTTCAGGTCAGCTCTGTTTGTGGTTCATTCAGATTCACAATAATGAGTCACAAGAAATGTTTTTATCTCTTTGTGAGGTTTGGTTGCACTCCTTTTAAACCCCTTTCACTGATATTAGATTGAAGCATGGAACCTCCATGAGTCAGACTGCATCCATCAAATCTCCCCAAACCCTGTCTTTGTTTAATAATTCACACATATGCATGGATAAGCTTTTCCTTTTGGCTTTCCACCCATCCATGTCTCCCATAGCCAGGCTAGTAAGCATTACATGCTAACTTCATGAACCAGCTCATAAACCTGGTCTACCTGACTGATACAGCAGACCAGTTCTTTTAAGTTAGTCTTTGTCTACGTTCACATTGCAAGTCTTAATGCTCAACTCAGATTTTCTGCTGGTATCAGGTTTTTTGGTCATGGTTCACATTAATAAGGACCTCCATCAGACTCCAGTGTGAACAGTCTACAGGCCTGAAGCAACTTGAATGGATGCTACAATTCAATTGCAAAGTTGTGCAATCAGAGCCAACAAGATGATGAAATAATATTGTTCCATCCATGGCTTACATTGCTGCCTCCTCTGGCGCAGAATTGTGAGATCTGTCTCATGTTAATGACATATCGGTCAGATGAAATGTGTCCATTCAGACTGAGGTCACTCTGAAAAAACATCAGAATTGGGCCAATTGTACCCACACTGTAAAATGAACAAATAAAAAGTAAAAAGGTTCAAATTTCAGCAGCTGAGGCACCAGAGAAATACTGTGGAATAACAAAAAAACCCAAAACAAAACGTAATTTATTATTAACTTTAACAGTAAAAGTCCATAATATTTTTTCCCCTTGTGCCTTTACTTTTACACAGGATCTTATTTTTTATTTATATATATATATATATATATATATATATACATATAGCTTGCGTCAGCGGTTGGGGGCGGGGTTACCTGGCCAAACTGAAACATGCCGACACTGGTACGGCATCTTCATACCAACAGGAAATGGATGGTAAAATGGATAGCAAAAACTGGTTGGAGGAGGACACGCAGTGTTTCCCTTTTTTCCCTCGGTTGTCTGCAGAAATCCAGAATAAATTGTATGGGACCAGACGGACAAAGCTGGTCTTTGAGCGGCTACAGAGGAAGAGGCTGCAGCCGCTACGAACGTAGCATCGACCAAATGGGCAACAAATTGAAGTTGAAGAAAGATTTCCAGGACCAGAGTAGGGAGCTGGGACACAGTGGTAACGGAAATTCAACATTTCGATTTATTAAATCCTGTTCTTGGAGACTGACCGGCAAACCAAACAAGCAGCGTCTTGGTGGAGTCCATCCTCCCGCCCACGATGGAAGCTCAGAATGCCACAGAACATGGTAAGTGTTGTTTTATGGTGTAAATACTGTGTAAAAACTTTGAGGAAATTATCTGTAGCCTACTTGTGACATTAGATACATTTTCGTGGTTCAAGCTTTTTCAAGCTGCTAACAAGACCCAAACAAGCCAAACAAACGTGTCACGTGACTTATATTTCTCTGTAAATCACACACCTTCCTTTCGCCCAATGTCAGCGTTAGGCTACCCCCCATGTTATTTACTGTCTACTGAGCACAAACTTCTTTGTTTTTAACAGAGTTGATGTCTCTGGATGTAGAGGACACGTTGAGGCCTGGAGGATGCAGCTCACCTTCCCCTCCCTCCTCATCCTCCTCATCATCGTGCAGCAGACCAGGTAAGAAATATTAACATGACCACTTCACTCTATGAAGTGTGTTGATTTTATGTGGAAACGTTTCTGTTGTTAAATGTGCAATACAAATAAGGCAGGGCAGATTTATTTATAAAGCACATTTCATGTACAAGACTATTCAAGGTGCTTTACATTGCAGCAAAAGTACATTAAAAACAAAACAAACTTTTAAAAGAAATTAATTAAATTAAACAAGATAAGAATCTAAAATCGGATTGGATTAAAGCAGTTATGTACTGCTGTGTTCTGCTGAACCACATTAATCAAAGTTTGTATAGACAACTTAAAGTCTTTGTTCTTCTTCTTTAGGTTATCTGTTCTAGACAATTGTGTTTGTAGTTTCCTGTATAAAGTGTTTTTGAATTTATACTTATACATTTTTTTTGTTACACAGGTAAACGGTAGAGGGACTCGAACACAGAGCTGCTCGAGTACCTGGAGAGGTCTGAGGAGAAACTACAGGAGGAGGGGGAGAGGTGGCAGGACCGGCCTGGCTCTTTCGGTCGAAAGCAAAACCGGTTCTTTGGAAGCACCAGAGTTGAACCAGCAAAACTGGCTCTAGCACCAGCACCAAACTAGCACCAGTTCTTCTTTGGTGGAAATGGGCTAATAGTGGCTCCCCTTTTTTGTCAGTCTGGGGACCTCAACCTGAGTTCTCCAAACCCAAATCCACTTTTTTAACCTTTTGGCTAAAACTATATGTATGTACTTAAACGTAATATGTGAAATAAAATCATTTATTTTAGAAAAAACAGAAATTATGCTGAATAAGATATAGTATTACACATTTTATTTACAATGTGCAGTGTGAACGTAGCCTTTGAGGCAAACTTTGAAGAAGCTATGTTTGATCTGAGCTCTCTTCTATAGTGCACATGCAGTTTCTCTCTCCTCATTAATGTGGTCAGTTATAAACTTTGGCAAGCATAATTTGTTTAGTTATATTGGGAAAAGTAGTTATGTAATGATTTATTTAAATGTAGGTTGACCTGCTAAGACAAGACCATGATATTGTCAACCACTGCCAGAAGAGGATTGTTTATCATCAATTTTTTTAGGGCTACAACATCCAGAACTGGACATCATTTCTGAGATAATTAGGATGGTTTGATTTTTTTTGACTGGTCCACTGAAAATGAGCTGTTGGCTGTCTTGCATGGTGAAATCAGTTTTACAGCCCTTATGTGTGACATTGCAGTCAGTAAAGCTGTTTTCATAAAAAGAAAAACGAGCTCTGTTCACTCTTACAGCCCTGAGCAACACAGTGTTTTCCCATCAAAGCTGATTTCAGCCAGTAAATACTCTCCATTACTGCAGAGGAATCCAATGCTGTATTATTCTAGTTTAAATTCCTTCACGCTGAACGTAAGCCTGATGTCAGTAAAGTTAGTAAGAATTATTTTTGTTTTTTTACAAGTTGTTTTACTGAACCCATAGGGAGGCCTTCATGGCTACAGACAGGAAGTAAAATCACACTGATATGAGGAATAACACAACTGTGATCGTTGACAATTGTGGTAGATATTTCTTTTTTAATCTTATCCCAGACGTGAAAATCAAGCTTTGTGGATCCAACCATCCTCCCATGTTTTTGTCCTAAAAAGGATTTCTCAAAGTGAAGAGAAAACAAACCTTACAACCACTTCTAATCTTCCGCTAGTGAACAATAATCTGTATCGGCTGAATTTAGAGGTTTTAGTCAAGCCATTGTTACACATGAACACATGATGTGTGGAGTTTCTCCGTCTTCACAGCAAGACGCTGTAGCTTGCAGCTTGAAACATCTCAGAGTTGCAGGAGGAGGATTTGAAACGGTGGAAATCATTGAGTTTAGTAAATGAGATGGACATTTTTGTTTTAATATCAACACCAGATGCATCTGAACATTCGCACTTCTGTCGAGCACGAGGAAAGTGACACAAAGGTCAGCAGAGAAGAGTAGACAGAAATAACTGCTACATCCACACATTGCCTTACTTGGCTGTCTTCCAGAGGTAGAACTGGTGAACTGGCAAGAAAACCTCTGCAAGAAGAGCTGTGGACATTTGTTCTTATGTCGTCCCTCCAGAATATCTCCTACAGCTGCCAGAAACATGAAGAACATATGAGCTACTGTTCTAGTACAATTCTTCAGAGAGGTAAAAGTCACTGAGTCGACAGAAAGATGGAGTCTTACAGAGAAATGGATCATGTCAAGCCTTCTGTTAGACTGTGTGTGGCAGCCAGGGATTGAAGAAAGCTGCGTTGCCATTGGCTGAAAGCATGTCACATGTCCCACTTATGCTTTACACAGCCTGCAACTTCTCATGCATCTGTACACTCTTTCCTCCCATCTTCCTCCTTTCATTGTTCCATCTTCCACTGGTTCAGCTTCGCTGCTGCCACTTTTTCTTCAGCCAGCACTAATGAGCCCCCTCTGTTGCAGACAACAGACACATAATGACAACAAAACACTTCTCTAGTCCAAAAAATGAAAGACTGCCGACCAATAAAGCACTTAACACATTAAATATTTAAATTGTGATATTTCACTGAAGAAATGATTCATTTAATGGACTAAAGATCCAGCAGAAATGAGGCAAAACTGAACTTGTAGCATTTGTCTGGAGTGCAAATCAGTTTCCTGAACAATATCAATTGCTATGAATTTTCTCCCACCTAAAGGCCTTAAATTACAATAAGAGGCTAAATATCAGTTAATGTGGAATTTAAAACTCAACATTAACCCTTAAACTCCTCTAGAAAACATATCATCACCAGTGTCTCAGGAACGGTAGTGTGTAACTCTGTGACGGATAGCTTACCCTTTAGATCAGGGGTGTCAAACTCCGGTCCTTGAGGGTCGGAATCCTGCAGGTTTTCAATGTATCTCTGCTCCAACACACCTGACTCAAATTAATGAGTAATTGTGCAGAGCTTTATAGGCTGTTGTATCCTTTTAATTTGAGTCAGGTGTGTTGAAGAAGGAAACATTGAAATCCTGCAGGACAGCGGCC
>JBBBVU010000013.1:29979075-30002021 GCA_037177055.1 Atherinosoma microstoma
ATATTATATTATATTATATTATATTATATTATATTATATTATATTATATTATATTATATTATATTATATTGTATTATATTATTATAGCTGTAGCTACTTCTAAAGGGACTGCTGTGCTGGACTTCGTTGCTGCTGGAGGCCACATTTACCGCCTTCTCTACAAATCATTCTGTTTTTCTTTCTGATGGATTATATTGAAAGTATGTCCATAGATCATCTATTGATCCGTTCATTTTACATCATTAAGCCTCATAAACTGACAACTGAGGCTGTAATGAAAACACCAGGTTGCCATGGTGACTGGATTCAAAGGGTTTAGCTTCTACATGTAGTTTTATAGTTTTATATTTGAAACAAAAATAGCATAAAATGGAGTTTAAGGGAGTTTTAAGTTTGAATGAAAGACGATCTGATGCGTCTCGTCCCTTTTGTGAGCCACTCTGGTTTTCACCCTGCTCCTCTTTCACACCCTTCACTCCCACGCTGTCAAACCATAATGACGACGTCATTGTTCTGGTCCGATCAGTCAGTTTTCCGACCTTTTTAAATTTACATGAGCCTTTTCATTTGATCTCACACACAGGTTTCTTTCTCTTGTTTTTTTTTTGTTTTTTTTTGTCAAATGATACCTTTAAATGAATGGAAGTGGTGAGGTTGCAGATTTTGGACGCTTCAGCGAGGCACAAACAAAAACTGCAGTGGGAGTTTATGACAGGCAGCTTTGGAAAGCTCTCCACCACTGCAGCCCTCTGGGCTGAAACAATTTTTCCATAAGCTTCTTCAATCGCTGACAGATGATGATAAATAAACACACTTTTATCAGTGTGCTATCTCTTGCTCCTCTGTGCATCTCTTTCCTGATTCCTTTCGGCCGTGGGTTTTCTTTGTATGAATGAAGTAGAAGTAGGTCTGACAGGACTACGCTGAAAGCAGATGGCTTTGTGTCTCAATTATTCACCCAACGCTGCATCCCACCCATGAATTCCTCAGTCGCTGAGAAGACTGAGTATGATATAATTATTTCTAACTTTACCGGGACTTGTCAGTGAATACATTAAACAGCCAAAAGACAAAAATCTTTCACTTTACTGAAAGAACTTAAAAGATGTAGAAGGGTCTTTATCATTTTCTGCCTCGCAGCCTCGTCATGTGTTGGGCATGAAAGACTCTTTGGGAAAATCTGCTGTGATCTTCTGATCCAACCACAGGTGGACCCACTGTTCCTTCCTCAGGCCTGTTGAAGTTCTGATCAAATGGCAGCCCTGATTCAGAGCCCTGAGCTGGCGTGCCTGAGCTACAAAAGCACAATGGTTATAAATATAAATGACAGCATTAATAAAAGATGACCTCTTATTCAAATCCTTCATTTTGCATGCAAATAGCTTTTAAGAGTGAACATGGACAATGTGTGATCTAATGTGCAAAGTGTAATTGTTACAAGGGTGCTGACCTGAGATCATTAATATTAATTAGCTACATTGTTTCAGTCCGCTCCCGCTGCAGCCGATGACCTCTGATATGAATGAGTTTGATTCGACTTTTCATTCATGTGCAAAGGCTAGAGCTGATTATTGTGTTCAGCTGAAAGGACACACAGTTATTAGCTATTAGCCTGCCACTAAATGAATCATAAAATTAGCATATATTAATTGAATTCTTAAGACATTAAAGGTGAAAGAAGACTCCATTCAAAATAAGTTAATGACTGAATGGTAAACATCATCTCTGAACTCACTGTTTACAACTTCCAGTTGTTTTTAGACAGAAACTAAAATAACTGACATTAAAATGAAAATGAAAGTCGGTGCAAAAACCTGTTTTATTTCTTCCTCTGTTCAGTCAGAAATAACTTTTTAGAGAAACATTAATGAAAAATATATTTATCAATTTACTGGCGGACTGTGTAGCTACAACTCCTAAAATACATTAATTGTGAACTTTGAAGTACTTCACCATCATAAATTAGGTAAAAATTACTTTCATGTCACAACTATAACTCAACCAAGTTGGAACATGTAGCATATGAAGAATCAGTTAATCCAGAGATACTGAGAGTTGCAAACAGTCCGAAGATCGTGTGGGAACTTTTTTCCTCTGCATACGGGATTAAAAATTCCGGATGGCATTCATTCAGTGTTTCATGTTTCTAGATTTTCAAGAAACTGATCATTTAAATATTATTGGATGATTTTATTTTAAAGCCAGGTGATGATACTTAGCTTTATTTTTAAACCAGAAATGAAAGATAGTTCATTTTCCACAATTTTGGTCAGATTAGTGGTAAGACTGACTTTAGATCAATTAATCTCTGTATGGTAAATTATGTGAAAATAGGCCAAAAGTATTTCGAGGCACAGACATGATAAGCATTATCAAATTTCTAGATTTTGGCCAAGACCGAGATGGATTGTTACAAAACATAATGGTGATTAGTTTTTCCTCTGTTTCTTTACTGTTCTACCCCTAACAGGATTCATTGTTCTATTTCGGTTGCACCCAAAGGCTAATTTCTGCTTAACACCAAAGATGAATACAAAGTGTGACAGTGTGGTCGTGTCACTATACCTCAGATTGATCATGTGCCCTGGCTACTCGGCCACAGGTATATCCCTTTGGCCGACTGGTCAGCGCGCATGACTCTCACCTGGGAGGTTGTGGGTTCAGGCCCTCCTTGACCCTGCCACAAAAGCCTTCAGACTCAATGTCTTGGGTGCGTAATTTGCTCTATTTTCAGAGAGCTGGTGGATGCATCTGATGCAGCAAGCGGAGCAGTACCACCAGAAACCACAGGGGCAGAGTTGAGCAGTACTGCGGATGTGCAACCAGCAAAGGGAACAGAGAAGAAGTAGAAGCTACAATGTATTTAATGGCTCAATCCCATACTGCCCCCTTCACATTACCCCTTCACTACCGAGTGTCACTGCAACTCGCTGCCGTGGAGGGCACTTTAATTGGAAGGGAAGGGCATAAAAAGATGGGCAGGATCGGGACGCCCCTTCATGGTAAAAGGAAAGCACTTGTCGCCATAGTAACACAAAGACGCCCGTCTGTATGGCTGTAACATCGTGTCACAGGTTGCGAGGTGCACCAGCTGCATTGTTTTTTACACTGTCCCTAAAACTTCAGAAATTCAGCAACTATCATAAATTTAAATGACAAATACTTCAAATATGGACTTTAAATCGATTCCATCAAACATGCAGGACGCATGCGGAACTCACATCTGAAGGTTGTTTCCTCTATTTTATCGTCCACCAGCTGCAAAGTGTGGAGTGTTGCAGACTGGCTATTTGATGGCTGAACGGTCAACTCGTCCTCCACACTATGTGGTTTGGGACAGCCCTTAATATGGCAGAGTCTCTATGAGAACGTGCAAACGGAGGGTTAGTGTGTAGGTGCCAGTTTTGGATTGAGCCGATGGTTCGTAGACCACCAGCGTCTACTGCGCTGCTTCTTTTTATTGTCTGGAACCTGCAGGTGAATTTGGAACTCTGTACTGCCCTCTGGTGGATGCGTTGATGAACAACCATGTAAATGTAAAGGACTGGTGGCAGTTTAAGAGCAGTGAGGTTTAATCAGATGTACTGATTAACACACGTAAAGGGAGTATGAATGGGAATTTAGAGTTAAAGATCCATGGTTAAAGTTAAAAGTATCTGTTGTCCTGGATTATGACGTTTTGTACTCGTTGGTTTGGGTTCTGTCACATGATGCTGCACCAGCCACCAAAAACCCACTGCCTTAAAACTATTCAAAAGTTTGCCATCTAGACTGTTGAAATACTTCATATTTTAAGTGTGAACAAACATCTTGGTGCCAAACCCCATAATGAGGAAACCAGTTCAGATGCATGTAGGAACAGCTCACTGACAAACCCAACACTCAAGCATGCTGAAAATTTGGTGTTAGGATTCATCAAACTCCCAATTATCACGCTCACACAGATACCTCAAAGAAACGTGGGGGTCGGTGGGCCGTCGTTTAACTGGGGGAGTCGCACCGTTAGCTCATTATCACATCTGAACAATGCTGATGAAAGCAGAAGTGGAGTAAAGTGGTGTTGGGATGTGTTTTCTTCCACATCTTTCAGCCTGTTATATTCCAGTTTCATTCCATTAAACCATTACGTTTCAGAGATGTTTTCAGACTTGAACATCCCATCATACTTCACTGGAACAGGTACAGACTGAACACGTTTTTCAATCATTTTGCTTCAGAACAGTTTGTAAATTCTTCTTTGATTTTACATCTCCTGACTATGTCCCAGATTCTCACAGCTTTTTAAAAAAGTTATTCATAGAACAAAAAACAGTCTTCACAAAAGTATGTTTTATTCACCAAATATTTTCAGCTTTGTCTTCAGCAGAATTCTGTCTCAGCTCTGTCTTCATCTGACCAGAGCTGTAACAATACTGCAGTAATAGTAATAGACTTTTAATATCTTAAAGTCTTCTAGTTGACTAACGTGTTGGAAAGACATAAAAACAATCTAGATAAAACTATTAACAACCTCAAAAACATTTGTTAAAATACATAAAAAATGAAATCCCTGAATGTCCTCAAAACCATCTAAAATCAGACCCTTTGTAGTCTTTAGTGTCTTGGTCTGACATCCTGTCCTCTCCATCCCAACTGGTCCAGGCAGATCCTTCCTGGTTCTGTTGCAGGTTTTACGTCCTGTTTCTGTTTCTGATGGATGTTTTCCTCTCACGCTCAGGATGAAGGATCGAATCAAAGAGAAGATTTGATCCAATCCGTTGGCTTCTTTTGCTAGGTCATTATTTCTTTATGAACACAGTTATTCAGAAATTGGACTAATATGGATTTGGTTTAATAGGATTATAGTTGGACTAAATTGGATTGAATTGTCTGTAAAAGTGCCTTTTGATGACTTTATTGTGAAGCTTTACTGGGAGCTTAATAAATAAAGATTAATTAAATTAAATTGAATTATCATGTATGGGTTTTTCTAGCCTACATGAAACATCCTTTGTTTATTCTAGTTTTAAGCTGGCACTACATGAATGTTTCTGAATATTCTGTGTCCATGTTGAGATCCTGCAGTAAAAAATGTTTGATCAATTTTCACAGACTTAATCTACATGTGATCCTTTGTAAATAAATAGCACAAACATGGTCAACTGTTAGGACTATTATTTACAAGCCTGTAAATATGGTCTGGAGTGGAGTGTGACACAATGACGGAAGTCATTTATTTATTCAACTACCTCTTTACCCAGCATTAAAGACAGCCTGGTTTTTGTCTGTTTGTTTTGTAAATTAACCATTAGGTCAGGCTGGTGTCATGCATCTGCCGTCATGGGGCCTTGTCAAACATCCTACATGACAAGAAGTGAAGTGTTGTCACGATGCAGAAATACTAATTAATAACTTAAACCATACAGGCTGCTGAACAATGAATGAAGTTCAGATTTAGAAGTTTTACCAACTGTTTCAGTGTCAGAAATCAGTTCTTGTGTAGCACCCAGTTCAAATAATGCACCTTACATAGTAAGGCTATGGGTGATGCCTGTCCAGATGTAGGACTCGTCTACTGGAGCAAAGTAAATGACTAATGACACAAACACAGTAAATGTAGTTAAACACTGTATGTACTGGGGAAATAGGACTTGTAACAGTTGTACGCAGAAAGAAAACTGAGCCCAAAACAAAATCTTTCAAAAGAAAAAAAAAGACCCCTCTGGGGGACTTAAAGGGCGGCTGTAGCTCAGGTGGATAGAGCTGTCGTCTACTAAACAGGAGGTCGGCAGTTCAATTCCCCTGACTACATGTCGAAGTGTCCTTGGGCAAGACACTGAACCCTACATTGCCTCCCGATGTGCCTATCGGGTGTATGAATGCTTAGAGAAGCACCAAGTATGTTTCAATATAGGTGCTGTATAAATGTGTTGTGTGAATGAACATATAGTGTCAAAGCGCTTTGAGTGGTCACATGACTAGAAAAGCGCTATACAGATACAGTCCATTTACCACTTAAATGGTGTCAAAGTTTACCAAAAAGACAAAGTCTCTTTCTTAAGCTCCTCCTCCAGCAAGATGTGCAGGAAGGCAACCAATCACAGACCAACAGGTCATCAACCATCCAGGGCACATTAAATGAAGCAACGTTACAGAAATCATTAATTTCTGGTGTCAACATTCTCCCCAACAGCAACCAAATACAGGACTCCCTGGGGCCTTCTAGATGGCTACAGCTTGGTGCACCAGGAAACTTTAGTCAAGGAAATCTCACAACATGCACCGTGATCCAGTGCATAACACAGAAGCTATCTGAACACACAGCATGTGTTTCACACACTGACTTTATTTTTGTTGATAACTTGAAATTAACTTTATACATAAGGGGAAAATCTCTCAGTTAATGTCACACTATGTAACTTTCCAACCTTAAAACCCTTCCTTTCTGACTCGTTTGATGGAACAGTGACACATTCTGTGCATTTCTGGAGGCTCAGAAACCACAATTCACAACCGAATTTACAGCAGAGTTTCGCTTCACGCACCGAGTCACATGCTAGCAAGCAGATATCAACACACCGCACACAGTGGCTGATTGATCAAAGAAACATGAAGACATTATCAGAGGAGGAGAAGAAAAGAAAGCGAGAAAGGGACAGACCAAGAAATAAGACAAGAGTCAACATCAGACTGACTTTTACTGGCTGCTGCTGCTGAGGACAGGACTAAGAGAAAAGACGACAAACTCATCAGAAATCCTGAATAAGACAAAGATGAAAAAGATGATGTCACTGCTGAACTGCTGGAAACAGAATGCTGGTTCCCCACCATGGAGAGTCAACCCAACACTTCCGTAGGGTATATATAGACCACTTTTACCATTACGACTGAACTGAGCTTCCAGCACATCTATCAGCTGATTACATGTCAAAAAATCTGCATACTCCACTTTTTCTACAGACCTGAGGTAAATCACTGGACATTAGACAGAATACAAGTCAGTAAATAAATAAATTATATCATCATGAATGTGTCAATAATTAAAAAAATAAATAAACTCAACATGTTTTTCAACACTCCATATTAAAATCAAGTTGATTTTAAAAGAGGTAAACAAACATTTTGGTGAAAAAATATATTTTAAAAAATCCCTGATCGTACTCTGAAGTTCCATTTTCATCCATTCATCTTCTTTCAGACTTAAATTTCACCATCTTTAATCTGTTTATTCTGGGGGTTTTTTTTAATTCAGAGGCAGAAAACAGAACTGTTTCACTTTAGAAATGTTTTGTTTTTTAATCTGACAGCAGCAACAGAACACCCTATCTCTCAATATTGATTCAGTTTCACTTTTTCTTTTTTTTCTCCTCTCCATCATTAGATCTTTTATAGCTGTTTTACAGGCCGACCCACCAATTAAGCTTTGTACCCCATAAAAAATCTTCACAGGTTGACGTCAGTGGCGTGCTGCAGAGGATCCAGCATTAAATGTCCACTGTGTCCAGATGCTGGTTGACTGCCACCCGCTCCATAAAATATTAACACTGCAACTCCTTAGAGGTCCACTTAAAAATCTATAGTGCCACAAACAGACCCAACCAACTTAGAGAGCCTGGCAGTCTGAGCTCGTCCTGTCTGCAGATCTGCCACAGGAATCTTTTTCTTTGAATTATTCAGCAGCTGGAAAGTGGGAGTGTTTACTGCTTCTGTTTGGGGGAGAAATCAGGTGAGAACAGTCATTACTGACATGGTTCAGTAGCAGCCAGGGATAAACTGCCCTGAAACAGGATGTTTGACTTTTGCTTCTACTTTTTCCTCAGTAATGACAGGATTGAATTTAACACTTTTTAGGGTTTAAAAGCATGCAAAGCTCCAATTTTCCACGACTGGTTGTACAGGCATCTCAGCAGATGGGTTGAGTTATCACGAGAAGTGCACCTTGAGTGTCAGAATGGAGCTGGAATCTGAGAAATAAGTCGGATTTTCAGACTGAAGCTCCAAACAGCACATGTACAGCAAATCCCAGCTCTTTGTTTTTACTTTGTTTATGTAGGGAAGGAATACATAATGTTAGAAACAGCTGATAATGTTTGGATTTTAATAAAATGAAAAATACTTTATTTATCCCAGAGGGAAACTTCAATCATGTAGTAGAGGTTTTTTTTTTCCGTTGTTTTTTTTTTTTTATAAACAATAATAACTAATTAGAAGACAAAGAAGACAGTGACTTGTTAATGATTTTTTTTTTGCTACTGGAACTATGCACAGGAACTCTTCTCTGACTCAGGATGGTATTGAAAAGGAATTCTGATAAAGGTTTCCAGAACCCTGGAGCTGACATCATCTGGACCTGCATCCCTTGTCCGGTTCAGTTTCTCCAGTTGTTTCACCTGACTGCAGAGACAGACGGGCAAGAGGTGGAGACAAATGGACGTCACAGGAGACAGACGGGCTAGAGGTGGAGACAGAGGACATGTCAGGAGACAAACAAGGCTAGAGGTGGAGACAGAGGACGTCTCAGTAGAGACAGACGGGCTAGAGGTGGAGACAGAGGACGTCTCAGTAGAGACAGACAGGCTAGAAGAGGAGACAGAGGACGTCTCAGTAGAGACAGACGGGCTAGAAAAGGAGACAGAGGACATCTCAGGATGCTCTGATGTGGAGGGAAATGAGGCTGATGTTAAGGTCCATAACTGAGCTGCAGGGTGGCAGAGTGGAGGTGTGACAGGAAAGCTGTGGGCTGGTGGAGGGTGTTTGGTCTGTTGGGCTGGAGGCAGGGGGTGAACTGAACCTATTGAAGAATATGTTCAGCTCATTAGCTCTTTCCAGACCTCCATCAGTCTGATCCCCTTTTAACTTGAAGCTGGTGATCTTTTTCATTCCTGACCTCACATCCCTCACGTTGCTCTGCTGGAGCTGCTTTCTAACCTTTTCCTGTCATCCTCTCAGAGCATCTTCAGCTTCATTAGACCAGGTTTTAATAGTCTGTGTGATGACTGCTTGCTGCTGAACGATGGGCTTGTAGGTGGAGGTGAGAAGAACCAGATTATGGTCTGATCTTCCTAAAGGAGGCAGGGCAAAGGAGCTGGATGTATAAAATAAGTCTTATATCTTGATTCCTCTGGTGGACAAACTGTTGGAATGTTAGTAATGTTGCAGAGAGGGAGACATTGTGTAAGTCTCCCGAGATCGCAAGGAAGGCGTTAGGATGTGTTTGTAGCCTAGCAACGACGGAGCTGATGACATGGTAGGCTGTGTCTGCAGCGGTACCAGGTATGATATAAACTGCTAGCAGAATAACGGGTAAAATCTCTGGTAAATAATACGGATGAAAACTCACAGCTAACAGTTGGATGTCGCCTGTGCAGATATTCTCCTCTACAGTGACTTGTTCAGGTGCTAACGGAGGGTAAAAAGCTCTGCAGTTCCACCTCCCTTTAGCTTTACACTGAATTTCATGTTGCGGTCTGCAAGCAGTTTACAGACACATTAGAGTAGGATGTGTTCATGCAGCCATATCTCAGTGAAGCACGTAATGATGTACTCCCTGTATTCTTTTTGAGACCTTGTTAGCGCCTCCAGCTTGTCCATTTTGTTAGCTAACAATCTCCCGTTCCCCATCACAACGATTGGAAGAAATGGTTTGAATTTCCAGTGTTTTTCTCTCTGCCTCGCTTCTGCCCTGCATCCTCTTTGCTTCCTCATCAACTTCTTTGGGATTTGGCGTTTTGCTGACTACTTTGGTTTGGGAGAGCTTAATCAGTTGGTCCCACTGGTAAACAACTCTTCCATTGCAATGGAAACTCATAAGAAGCCTTGAAAGAGTCCAAGTTTAGAAAAATCTTTTAACAGTACAGCCTCCGAACCAGCGTGAAATAACTTTTTGTTGGTGGTTGTCTTGAAAATAAGGCAGCTGCATCTAAAAAATAAAAACATTACGGTCAGACGTAGTACAGTTTGCTGCAACCATGCGGTTCATTCTGGAGTGGAATTGGAAAAAAACACATCAGGTCAAATACAGTACATACCTTAAGTTTCCTTTATTTACTGTTAAATTTAATTAGCTGCTGATAATCAAAGCTCCTCAACAGCTCAAAGACTTGATTATGTGTGTTGATCTGACCAGTTTCTAAACATTAAATAATGAAAATAAACTAACATAAGCTTTTTGTGTGTGTGTGTGTGTGTGTTGCTTTTCATCATAATACCTTACTGAATATTAGTTCATTAAGCCTCTAAAGCTCGTTTTCAAAAAGATAAGGTTTCTTTTAAAAGTGAAGGCTCAGAGTTTCGCACATTTACTTTTCTAAAGGTTTTCATGACTGTGAGGAAGTGATGAACAACCTTCTGTGGGACACTGACATATGAAGCTCTAAAATAATGTCACATAAAACCAATTCAAGTTCAATAAAACTAATAAAACCTCTTCTATTCATATTTCTTAATGGTTTGTGAGATTTGTAAGTGGAAAGGGATCAGTAGGGATTTTGTGGTAACTAAACGGAACAGACCAAAGCAGAGCTCCACAATCAAAGGTATTATTTCCTCCAATCTCCACATCAGCTCAGGGTTCTTTCAGATTTCTTGGTGACAAACAAATGTTGCAGATTATTGTCCTTCTCTACCCCAAACCCTCTGACTCCTCTCCAGAATCCTCTCATCTCCTTCTCCTTGCCTTTTCTCTGGGTTGTCATCCTCATTGTTCAGTTTTCTCTGCTTTAGTGGCACCAATCCTGTCCTGGTATTTCAAGACAGAGAGGTCGTAGTTTTCAGTTTTTGTCTTCTGGAACTGATTGTCTGTGAAGCGCCCTGAGATGACATTGTCGTGAATTGGCGCTATACAAATAAAGCTGAATTGAATTGAATGACTGGTGTCCAAACAACAGGAATGCGTCACTTTGATGTGCACATATACAATGCATCCACAGCAACCCTCAGACGACTCTACCTGGTTTATTGGTTATTTGAAGCACTAAAACTAGTTTTATTATTCTTTATTTCCATCTTTATTTAAACAAGTTTAACTTATACACACGGTCTCATTTCCAAGAGTGACCTGTCCACAAATAGATACAATACAAGTTGTACGTTGGTTAGGGAAAACCAGGAGGAAAACCAGGTCAGGTCTGTCTCCTAAAATTTGATTAGTTGTTTCATATTTCAAAACATCTTGCTACTTCAAAGCAGAAAGCATGACCCCAAAATAAAAAGTAACTTCAGATTTTAAGGCATCAAAGGGGATGAAAGCTTTTCTAAGAGAATGTGATGCTGTGGAAGTGCAGGCTAGTTGAGCAAAAATGCAGCTCTATGTTCACTTGTGTTTGCTATGCACATGCAGAATCACCGCTTGCCAACAGACAAACCAGATAAATGTTTGGGGCCTTGTGCCAGAAGGGGGACCCCAAGGGCCGACCAACATTGAATCAACCCTGAAAACACTGAATCACTGCCGACACATTCTATAGCAATGACAGTGGTCGAGTACTTCAGTACCCCCTAAGGGGGCCCACCTCTCACCCAAGTCTTGCCTTGTGTACTGTACCTGATAGTACAGTAAATTGAATGAGGTAGCTCATAAGCATACCTGCCAACTCTCACGCATTGGCCGTGAGACTCACGTATTTGAGTGGTTTCACACGCTCTCACGCTGAAATACATATCAGAAACCTTTATTTTAAAAGTTTGGCTAATGTTTAAAACGGTCTTGAATAAGGGGCAGATGGCACAAGGGACGAAGGGATTTCCCCCTTCAGATTAAAAGTGACACTAACACTTTCTAAGGCAGCAAATATCACCAGTAAAACAGGATTAATATCATTGCAGCGTGCATTGAGAACCGGCGTTTGTATGATTTGACTGATGGTGTGTTTTAGTTGTACACAAATGTCGGAATTTCCAACTTCAAAGTCAGAATTTCAATCAGAATCTCCCGTGAAGACAGATCTCCAACTCGGAAAGCCGGATCAATCTCATCAACGTGACATAGAACTCATGCTGCTAGCATAAACAGTTGTTCAATGTTTTGTTGTACAATGGTAAGGCTGTGAAGCGCATCAACCTTGGGATTACATTGACCGGAGCTCCCACGTCCGATGCACCATGTTTAATTGAACACACCATAAGGTAAACGCTCTCTCCCCAGGGTCCTAAAGAGCAATTATCTGTGCCTGTGCAGATAGGGTTATCATAGGAATATTATAATCAGGGTTAAAATGGGCCGGAGCCCACCGGAGCTGAGCTCCCTCACCTTGGACCTGGGCTCCGCCTATTCAGGAGCTCAGTCAAATAAATAAACAATTTAACGCCACGAACCACAGATGATTAGCGCATGCACAGTCTGCATGGCTCTCTCATAAGTATTGAGATGCTCAACAAATCAGAGCACGATATCCCTCTCTGCTGGCCCCACCTTCTTCAACATGAGAACTACCAGAGCAACAGAAATTACTGTAAGGCTGAAATCCCCCACAGCTCATCAACGGGTTCTCAGGTAAATCAGCGCTTTCCTGGAAGAACCACCGTCCCCTTCAGTTCTAACTTTGTATGTAAAGCACCTTGAATTGTCCTGTACATGAAATGCGCTATACAAATAAACTTGCCTTGCCTTGCCTTGCCTTAACTTCCAGGTCTCTGATATAAGTTTTTACTGCGTAGACTTAAGGAAATGTTCTTATTTGTTATGAAAAATAATCTGCTAGGTACGGCAGTTCTCTGGTAGAAGGATGATTTCACACAGCAGCTGATTGATCAGAGTGATCAGCTGATATAACAGAGGAGTTACCTCCCACTGATCTCATAAGTTTCAATGGAGTAATCACTCTAAAGGCTGCTGCAGCATAAAAAGGCAGCATGTGATGCAGCAGGTGATCTGCTGCTGGGACTCTAAATACTTCTTTTAGCCTCATAGTATAAATAATGCAGTTTATCATGATGACAGTATTCTTCTCTTTCCACATGGGTCTGAAAACTTAGGAGGATCACGAGGGTCATTGAAATAGCAATACAGCATTTTCACGATGTGTAATTAATTGTGAAATGAAAATATGAATAGTTTAATATGACAATTAAGAGAAAAAAAATGAAATTGCAAAAAGGTTTTGAAATACACATTTTATATTAAAATATTAAAGAGGAATTCCATATTAAATATTAATTCATTATTAAATACTGTGATGTGTAAATGTATTTTAAAATGCTATTTCTAAAAAGGAGAAAAAATAGCACAATTCATACATTTTCCATTCCATACATTTACAAAGGTAATTCCCTTTTCCATGTACATTTTCTTCCCTCCTGATTTTATCTTTGATCTTTCTGTGGATTCTGAAAAAAAGACTATCGTGATCATGTCTGCAGAGACTGAGAGGTACTATTGGGGTACATCAATTCATTCCCAAAGACGTTGTCCCGACCCACAAGTGGGTCACGACTAGTGAGAGATTTTAGGTGTGTCGCCAAATTTTTCCTTCAGTCCGCTGTACTAATCAAGATTTCAAAGACTTGATTTGATGTAAGATTTGAAAGTTAACCTAGCTCAAAATGAGACATACTGTGTCTATACATGCTGGCATGTATGGGGCGAAATTTTGGTTGGCTCTACTAAATCTCACTCCAAGAAATTTTGAAAAGTTGGTTTCCCTGATAATAGTTTCCATAAGTTGAGATTGAAAGAATATGTTGGAGTGAGGCTAGTTAAATTTATTTCTAGAAAATCCATTAGAGTGAGCACTCTGTCCAGGAGCCTCGTGTACAAAGGGTACGTAGGCCTTCGTACAAAAATGTTGCGTACGATTATTGTCACGGCAAAGTTGAGATGTATCAAGAGTGAAATGACCATGGAAATGTGCGGTGCCTCAGGTCAACTTCATCCTTACAGACGATGCGGGAAAACAATTGTAATAAATAAATGTGAAAACAATCAGTCCCTACACTGAGTAATGTGATCATCAGAGACACATGAACAATCAACACTGATGAACAATTAACACAACTGTGTCTGTATCGTATATAAAAGTGCAAAGTTGTGCAAAAAAACTGTCAAAACCACGGCTGCTTTATCGGTGTTAGAAGACATAGCAAATGGTGCAAAACACAGAGACCAGGAGGATTTACTGGCCAATGATGACAACTGGCTTGTCAGCCGCTTTAGGTTCATGAGGGCGTTCTTCTTGGAATCAAGGCACGGCTTGGAGCGCAACATAGCCGCTCCCTGTGCACATACAAGTGCTAACCACGCTGGTGAGAGAGCAAGTTTTTAAAAATGAGAAGTTTTCTATCAGGCTGTGAAAAAGAAAGATAGGAAAAAACAGGAAGAGTAAAGAAGAGATCGAAACAGTGGTAAGTAGTGCAGATAATCCAGAAGCTAGTTTATGTCAGAGCTTCTCAGTCTGTCCTCCAGGTGACTACCTGGGTGTCAGGAAGGTGAAAATAAAAGTAGATAACTTAGATCATATCAGATTAAAGTTGTCAAGTTCAACTTAACTGTAAAGATAACAATGTTATATGTAAGGGATAATGCCCGACGAGGTGTTCATTATCAGAAAATGATGGACGTTGCTTCCGCGAAGTCCATTATTTTCTGATTATGGACACCTGGAAGTGCATTATTCCGCTTATACCATGGTCACTCATGAAGGAAATAAATATTAAATCAATTATTAATACGTTAATGTTGTTTTTACCGTTAGAACCGTACATTTTTCACAAGAAGCGGCTGAGCGGACTATTTAACATCTATTGTTGAGACGTGTTGCCAAGGTATATGGAATCATAAAAGGGTCATATTGGAGGCTTTACTGCATAGTTTAATCTTCTGTAATGGAACGTTAAATCATATTGCTCCTGTTTAATTAAATGAAAATAGCAGATAATGAAGTGGAAGTCAGGAGAAGTAAAAGCTGCCAAAGAACATCCAAAAGTTGCAATTGAAGAATTTAATGCTGTGACAACAACAACTTCGAAGATAATATTGACATGTTATTGTTATAAATATCATTACTAGAAGCACTCAGAGAGCGCAGACCTCCACCAAGACATTGTCATTTTTTCTGCAAGTGATTGTGGGCATTATTTATTAGTTAAAAGCTCTAACGGGAAAAATGATTTGGCTGGATTTCCCCCAAAATCCAATCACTCGTTCCTGTATTTCATTTCTGAAATTTCTTGAAAATTTAATAAAATCCGTCCATAACCTTTTAAGTTATGTTGCTAACAGACAGACAGACAGACCAACACTACCAAATGCATGACCTCCACTTTGGTTAAGGGATTTAAAAGGGCAATGAACGCACAATAGAGGGGCTCCTGTTAAATTCTTTCTGGGGTCCCCAGAGACCCTAGAATCCCCTCTGTCTACATGGCAAAAGAAACATGAATGTAAACATTCATAACCACACTACCAAAAAACAAGATCCAACAGTCTCTGATAGAGCCTTAAATGTCAATAATTTAGTTTCAGGTAGTAGTAGTAACTTACATGCCATCTAAATAATATGAAGACTTATTCTAAAGCTGCGATTTCAGCTGTAGTTGAGACTTGACATGAGATTTGATCCACCAGACTTAAAGCTCAACAGACTTGTCTTTATTTGGACTTTTGTGGAATGACTAACTCAGACAACTCAATGTGGCTCTGCAGAGGCTAAATGCTGTTCTAATGGTTCATATCTAACCATGAAACCATCTGAGGAGACACTTTGAGGCTGCAGCAGACCTCCCTCAAGTTCAACATGTTTTCTGAGCATGTGCTGTCCCACTAATGATGAGGGAGCAGGCCTGAAGGAGTATATTCACTCCTCCTGGGAGAAAGCCCAGCTATGAAGGCCTGTAAGGACAGACTCACAAATGTTTTCACAGTGTGCTGCCTGTCTAAATGAGTGTGTTTAGTGAACAGCCTAAATGAGCAATCACATCCCTACTTTGGAAACAAATGCTTTCCATCTTTGATGGATGTAATTAAAGGCAGATACGTAGATGTTCCAGACCGCCAACCTGCACTTCATCTGAGATCAACCAACACCGACAGTCAACCAACAGAGAGAAGAATTGTTGTTTTCTTGTTGTTGAAAATGTTGCCAGGAACACCCGTCTTTCTCCCCACAGCCTGTGCTGCCTGCCAGAGCTGTACCCAGCCTTAATTCACTTAATCAAAACTCTGCTTCAGTTTGCTGCTGACTGTGGAGAAGAACAGGGATTATAAACTTACATCTGAGCTTTGTTGATGCACATATTTGCCAATTTCTGATGAAGGGAATTGCTGCGAAATGTGTTTTTTCTCCTTCTTGGTACCATTGTTCTCAAGACAATGCAAATATCTTGCAAATATTGTTCCACGTCACAATCATTTCACACAGTAGTATAATCCTCCTCATACCTTTGCAAAAGAAAAAAAATGAAGCAGAAATATCATCCATTATATTTCTATTGCAGGCATTGAATGTGCTAATCCCCTCTGTTGTACAGTGTGTGTACACCAGAGTTGAATGGTTTCATACTGGCTCGGAGCCCAGGAAGTCAGTTGCTCATCTACACCCTCCTCAGAGACCCCCCCCCTCTCTCTCTTCCTCCCTCCTTTTACTGACTTGTGCTCTCTCTGCTCCCTCTTCTGTCCCTTTTCTTTATATCAGTCTGCACAGACAGTCAATCACTTCGACTCACATACTGAAGACACAACCAAAAACTCCTGATGTGTGTCTACATCCCTTCTGAACCCTGAGCCATGCAGCTTTGTATAGAACCAAGGTTTCCTGTCAGTCCTACAGGAAGAGCCTGGCACCTCTTCTGTCCCTGCTGTCACAGAGGTGGATGTCTTGGGTCAGCGCCATCAAAAACCCTGTCTCATCTCTCTTCTCTTCTCCATCCCTCTTCTACCATTTATCTTTGCCCTGTCTGCCCACCCTTCTCATGTCTTTTTTCTACATGAATATAGTTAACAGTGTGTACAAGAGCAAAAGGAGAAACCCAAACGGCTACTTTCTGAGAACAAGCGGAGACAGAAAGGAAGAACAGACTTGGAAAGGACCAATGGAGGAGGTCCGTTAAAGATCCTGTCCTGAGGCTTAAGTCCGATTCCTGCGGACACTCACAGCATTTTGTTGCCATGGGAGCAAAGCTAGCTGGTAATTCTACTTAATGCTCCAATCTTTTTGAGTCCAACAAAACTTTGAGACAGACAAACAAAAGGAGGTGGGGAAATTTGGCTGCAGTGTGGGTGTGATGGACAGAAAGGTTCAGCTCAGCAGGGCATCGTGGACACTGCTGCTCAACAGACCGAGCAACTTGGCTTATACCACATGACGGGAACACGACAACTGGGATACAGTTCCAAAGCTTTGATTTAGGACTTCATGAAGTCAAAGTATAACTTTATCTGCTTCATTTAAAGGTGTTCTCATAAAACAATGAGTTAAAGGAACATTTTTACTGTCTAAAACTATTCAAGCCTAAATCAATATTCATAGTACTTCCAGAAAAAGGCTGTGTTCTAGGATTTAACAGTGATTGGGTCAGCGTAACAGGATCCAAGATATGACACGGCGTCGCAACACAGATGTTTTTCACTGCATGTTTTTAACCACAAAAGTGAATGTCTGATCATTTATATCCACATTTCTCTGGAACAGCGTGGATTTCCTGCTAAAAGCCCTGATTTCATCCCAGTCCAACATGTCTGGGATGAACTCAAACACCAACAGTGAACTGAGCTTTTTGATCCAAAGTCAATGATAGGCCTAACAAATGCTCTTGTAGCTGCAGGCGCCTTTAAAAAATCCTGCGGGAGCATTTTCTATAAGAGAGAAGATTACTATAGGAGCATATGATTACTTTCATTCATGAATTTTACATCATTACCCATGTTGTCTATGTTGAAATAAGGCTTTCCAGTTTAATTAGTCTTGCAAAGTATAAGTAATAAATGTGTGTAGTATTTGGGACTATGCTCTTAGTTTGACCCTCTACAAAAGGAAGAGAACTGTAAGCAGGAATTGAGGATATCTTTCCTCTGAAAACATCTGGATGGAGGTGATGATTTTTACAAAATTGTGAAGTGAGCTCTGCAGCAGGAGACTCACGCTGATTAGCCCCATTTATGCTCTATGCAAAAGACAGATAGAGACGCTTTTGTCCATCTTCGCTTATCATCGTTCATCAACCATCACGTACAATGTTTGTTCTGTTTCCAGGGCCCTTGTGGATGTGTTCCCTGATACAGCAAACAGAGAATTACCACCAGAAATGGAGGGGGCAGTGTTGACCAGTATAGCTGACGTACAACGAGCAAAAGGAACAAAGAAGACGAAGCTCCAATATATTCAATGGCTGCACAGACCGCCACTGTCTACTGCGCTGCCTGTTTTTGTCTCTTTCTGAGAATACGCATTATGCTGCTCTCTTCCACCATTTGTTTGTTATTGTCTGAAACTGACAGAGCTGAACACTGGACTGCCCTCTGGTGACTATAATGCCAATATACAGGATGCATGGAAGCATGTGGACAATCATTTTTACACCTTCTTTTGGCTTGGTTTGCCTTCACGCTGCACTTTACCCAAACTGGGATTCCGCAAAGTGACCACTAACCAAGAAGAAAAAGCAGTACGAAGAGAAAAATCTGTTTCATTGATTGGCCGGGACCAAAAAAGTCTAATTTACTGCAAGTAAACAATGGAGCAATAAAACATTTCTGCCGTCTGGTTTCTGCTTTTACTTTGATGTTCAATCCAGTTTTCACCAGAATGTGTCCAGTATGAGCAGCAGGAGAGGCAGCCAGATATCTGCCATGTTGATCAACGTCTATTTCTCTCTTTCGTTTACTGGATGGTCTGTTTGCTTTCATACTGGAAGAGAACCAAACCGGGTAGACCCCCGGTTTTCAAGAAGACTAGAGTTCACTTCTTTGGTTTGCACTTGAGTTCACATAAGTGTTCAAACCACTCCGAATGAACCGTACCATCCTTGAAGCAGTGCAGGTTTCATTTAAAGCAACCAAACTGCTTAACTTTGTTTTATCTGTTCAACAGTGTTGGGAAATCTCACACCCTGGCTGCACAAAGGAATATAGTTCAGCTAAATGAACCCATCACTGATTAGAAAGAATCAGACATGACTGAATCTAAGTAAAAAGGACAGTCTGATCAAAGCAGAGTTTAAAGCCATGTGTCCTGCATACCATGACAAATGGCTAAATGACCAGCACATGTTCATACTGGAAGAAAGAAGGAACTGAAGAGAAATAAGGAGCAGGTGTTGATCCTTTTTGTGGATAATTTAGCTTCTAGCCTCCAAAGAAATAGAAAAAAGTTTCTTAACACATGTTTCTGTTTTCATTCCACCCTGACAACATTTTCAAAAGACCCACGGCTACAGTCACAGATGAGTATTTTGATGTGACTGCCTTTGGTAGATCACTGGCTATTCCAGATAAGTTATGGTCTCGTGTGTGGGGTGGGGATTGGGGCAGCCAGTCACCCAGTCATCCAACCAACCAGTTGACCAACCAGCCAGCCAGCCGTCCCAGAGTGCCTCTGCTGCCACTTAAGAATCATGGGAAAAGAATGTTCTCAGCTCTTTTTTTGTCCTGATTATATCAGATGTGGAGGAAATGGAGGGACTCTGGGTGGATGCCAGCCCCCCAGCGCCCAGGGGAAAGGAGGAGGAGTAGGAAGGAGGGGGCAGGCAGAGGGGACAGAGCAAGGGGAAAAGGGGTAAATGACACAGAGAGAAGTGGGAGATGGAGACAGTAAGCATGGGGAGGAGGGAGTAAGGATGAAGGCATGGGAACGAGGTGGCAGGGGTACTGAGGACCTCCAGGGACCAGGGAGTTGGAGGGGGAGCTGTGTGATTCATCAAGACTGGTGAGAGGCATGATCCCAGGGCTAGGAAAGGCACAGAGAGGGACAGATGGTAAATGACATGACAGGACTTCCATTTTTACTTTTATCTTAAGGACATTTTGTCCTTATCGGGTCAGCCTTACCCACAACATCCTGCCAACAAAGAAAGAGAAATCAAGACAGAAAAAACTGAAAAATCTAATGGAAGACGTGACCAATCATCAGATCTGAGATACAACTATCGTCAGCAGTAACCGAGCCAACAACCTTGTGATTTCCTTTTTGTAATGATAACGTCTCTTTGGCATAAAATCTCTCTTAAAGCCTGCTGTCATACAGCTCTGATAACCATCCATCAACACAGTCCTGGTGGTCGGTCCAGGTATTACACCATGTATGAGGTTAAAACAGAAATAAATCTATATTCTGACTTTGTCTCTACCTTGTGTTGTTAACTGTTCAGCTAAACGTGAAGGATGAAAAATCCCAGGAAAAGAGCAACACTGTTCTGAGACGTTGGGGGCTTGACTGGACAACACCATGACTGACAGATCTCAGATCAGCTCAAATCTAACACAGAGTTCATTCTAACCCAACAAAGATACCTCTCATATATGAAACCTCTGTCACCTTCCAATCCTGCTCAGTATGCTGTCATGGTGCATATGTTCAACCTGCTGGAGCCGACAAATGTTGACCAGACTGAGTAGAGCAGCAGGGTCTGAGTCTCCGGGGTCACTGTATCAGCATATCCATTAATCCCAGCTGGTAACAGTTTGTAAATGTACCAGGTAAATGATTCAGCTGGTTGGTGAGACCCTGGACTCATCATACAGTTCTCAGATCGCTACTGAAATTACTCCTGAAATTAGCCTTGATTTAGACAACTAGTCTTTCACATATACCTTTTGCTTCCAAGCAAATATCTGAATTTGTTTTACTTTGACCTGAAGTAGTTTGAATATTAAATAAATAGATAAAAAAGGGCTTTCTGTTTCATGTTATCCACAACCAAAGAATTTTCCTGACTGAAGTGCATTTAATAAAAGGTATCCTTGTTCTGGTTTCCCTAAATCACAGGACAAAATTCTAGATATTTCATTTATTGGGATCAAATATGAGAAACGTGTGTATTTATTACTTATTCTCCATCTATTGTTCTTTATCAAAACTTCCATAATATCATCATCAGTGTTTCTTTTAGGTTGCTCAAAAGCAAAATACTAAGTTAGACAGTAAAACAACTATTAAGTGCCAACTGAAATGTTAGTACTGTCATATTAACATTTAATTATCAGCAAAAAGAACAAAAGCAAGTTTCATATAATAGATTTCAAATACATTTTGTAGGTAAACCATAACTTACTTGTTGAAAGGCTCCATGAAAAGTAAGAAGATCAGCTCTCTGTGGACCATGAATGTTTCTGTTTGCATAAATTATTGATGCAAATTATTCTGGCCTATTTCTGAGGGAGAGACCCGAAACTCCAAATGATCTCAGCATATATCACTTATGATGTGCCCCGGCTTCGCATCAGAAGATGTATCATCATAACTGCAGTCAACAGGAAATGTAACACACCACATAAGCCAGTATTGTCATTTAAAGAGGAGAAATGAATAAATGAAAAAAAAGAAAAGAATGGATGGCGAGTTGGGCATGTAGCAGAGAAAGCAGCATAAGTGAAATATGAACAAATAACAATGACTTAACTTCATTAAGTTGTTTTTTGTAGCTTGGCAACAACTGAGCTGAGGATGTCACATGTATTTCATAAACTCTCTCCATTATTATATCCAACCATATATTATCCATGGTGGGAAGATGCTCTGTTCCAGTAACAGGTTTAGGATGACAACATACATTATTAACATGAGCTCTGATTCCTGCTCCTATCCTCTTATCTCTCTGTCAGCTTGTAGAGACGTTAGAGTCCCAAAGATTTCCTGCTGCCAGATCAACAACAAACACAATAGGCTTGAAATGAAGGTTGAAAAAGGTGGGAGGTTAAAGACTTTGGACTTGTGCAAATATTTGTTTTGGAAATGCAAATTACAGTTTCTGACTGATTTCATAATAATTTCCCAGGACCTTACCTGACAGCCAGCAACAATTCTGTTCCTGAAATATTCTTTAGATACTATTTACAAAGACTGTTCAGCTATTAAATATTTGGTGTTATATTTGGTTATGTGTTAGTGTTTTTTAAAAACACAAAAGCTGAATAGAAATCCTCTGAGTGTGGTGATTCCATCATTTTAGTGAGGGGTGGGTATGGGACCGATAACAGGGTAAGCTTGTCTGCTCTAACTTCATCAAACAGAAGCTGTATGTGAGAGACTGAAAGTGAATGGAAACCTTTGACATGGCGGTGTTCCTGCATGTCTGTCTGCTTTATGATACACATCTATGTGCACCAGGAGAACCCAATCCTGGATCTGATATGGAGTGCAGTAATGGCTTTTACCTGAACTTTATTCAGTTAAATAAAGACCATTCTGAAACTCACTTAACCCCCTAACCACTCACATACTGTTCATGATACGAACCCTGTCTCCAGAAAAATTAAGATGTTAGGAAAAAGGAAAAATAAAAACCCTTAAATCTGTCATTTGTTTATTCATTGGACAGTAGTACAAAGGAAATGATTTTCAGTATCTAACAGCACTTTTTATTTCATTTTGAAACGGTCAGATTGAAGATAGTCATGTTGGTTTTCCAGTTGAATCTGTGTTCATTCCTGCTGAGTCTGAGACTTCAACTGTTAGCAGTCCGTGGTTGTTGTTGTCTGGTTCTCCTCCTCATAATGCTCCAATCATTTTCAGAAGGAGACAGACGTGAACTGCGGACAGGACAGTCAAACTTAAGCTCTCCTGTGTTGTGCAGAATAAACTTTAACATCCATTGTCTCACTGAAATGACCCCGGATCTCTCTGATATATATAAATAAGCCTCTGCATTCAGTGGTAGAGGTATATGTTGCCATAGTTACTGATGAGAAAAAACCATGGGGCAACCTCCGACTTAGAAACGTGAAGCCTATGCGGAAGAGCCAAAAACTGCAGTTCCCCCCTCCTCCACTATGTGCTGGCTGCAAAACAGAGCAGATCCCCATAGACTCCCATGTTAAAAAG
>JBBBVU010000013.1:30051104-30064343 GCA_037177055.1 Atherinosoma microstoma
CCTCCACCTCCTGACCCTCTATGAGGACAGGCTGTCTTGGCGGTCTCATCCTGTGGAAGTCCAGTACCATCTCCTTGATCTTAGAAGTGTTGATGTGCAGCTGGTTCTGGAGACACCACACCACAAAGTCCTTTACTAAACCACACATTGACGCAATTGTTCACAAACAACCCCGCCGTTACAACATAATTATCGATAACAACAACAGTAGAAACTTAGTGGACACACTAAACATATTAGAAAGGTATGTAATAAAGACAACAATGGACTACATGTGTTACTGGGTGCATCTAAATCTGGAATCTCGGGGTCTTCCGAAACAGTTCTCCATTCGAAAAAACAAGTTCATTTTGTCATTTCTGGAGAAAAAAACTGGAGCACATCATAAGCCAAGGGGTCAGGCTCGGCACAGTTCAGGTTGGTACGCATTTCTTTGTATTTCGAAAGGTAAAAACTGGGAAGGGTGCCAGACTGGCACCAATCCAAGCTGTCCTACTTTTTTGGGACCTTTCTGTTGGGGTCTCAATTTTATTGATCTGACCCTAAAGGGTGGAGTTTGGCACACTGCAATTCATTGATTGGTGAAAAGAATCATCACTTCCTGTGTGACTTATTGGCAGGTGTGTGACTTGGCAATAAGAGCAAAGCAGGAATAGCATAATCCTCTAGAAGTAGTGTAATTACTAGTTTGATTTTGTTAGATATTTGATCTACGTAACGTAAGGAATTGTAGTTTTTACATAATACAAGCATTTTGCATTGGATTTAAAGTTACAAATATTGAATTAACAACACACCAGGGGGGGTTAAATAGACGGTGAACACAACTGTGGAGGCCCATTTTCTATGGAGGAATGAATTAGCATTAGCTACTATAAGCTAATCAGACCACTATATATTTATTATGGATGAATGAATTAGCTTTGGCAACCATAAGCTAATCAGACCACTATACATTTCCTATGACTTTATAAATTAGCGTTAGCAACCAACAAAATAATTCTGACATTTCAATCAGTTACTAGGCACTCGAGTAGTCTTTTCCACAAATACTTTTTTACTCTTACATGAGTAACTTTTAGGATTTACTTTATAGTTCTACTTGACGTCTGAAGTAACGCATATGGACGCTTATATATGAACAGTTTTTGGCTACTCTACCAATCTCTGGCCAGCACCAAGCTGCAATCTGTTATTTTCCTCCACAAAGTTAAAGAACAATACACAGCTTGGCAATCCCACACAATAAACAAACAACAGGCTAACAGAAAAGTATCAGAATGTATCCTTAGAAAAAAAAATTCTAGCTTATTTTCATTGATATATTTTATTAAACTACTTTGGCTCATAGCTACAAAAGTAATAAGCATTTTCAAGACCCCTTGTGGGGCTGAAAATGTCAAGTAGACAATCCACAAAACCTACCAAAGAAGCTCATTACATGAAGACAAAGTGGCAGACAAATCCTTTCCCTGGATGAGAGAGGGCTGCTAGCTGCAGAGCTGGTTCATCCTTAAGTCCATGTTTTAATGAAAAGTCTATTTTAAAAAAGTTTGATACATCACTCACGGCCATTCATTTTGACTCGTAGCATTTACTTAGAATTTGTAATATTTGAGCAAATGTTTATTTTTTACATTATTATTATTCCCATTTTAATTGAAAACATGTTAAAAATGATTATGGTCCTTCTTTTCAGGGATCTATACCAAACAAAAATGTCTTCTTTTGTTCCTATGAAGGTCAGGTAAACACTTCAGTATGACATGTTATGAATTTAAATCTAATTTAGATTAAATTTCTATTAATTATAAAGAGTAAGTCACAAGTCAATTATTACAGCTCACCGTCCTCTCCACCTTCCTCATCATCTCTTCCTTTCTCTGAACTGCAGCTTTGATTCTGATGAAATAACACATGGATTTGTGCTGAGGGAACATGTTTTTTTCTTGGTGAGTATTATTATCACCATCATTAATGACTAAAAATCTGTTGAAAAAATTATTTCTTTGTACTTTAAACTTTTATGTTGACTCAATTTAACCCTTCCCTGCATAGTGTCCACTACAGTGGACATCTAAAGGCTGTTTCCTGTATGGGTGTGGATGGTACATATCTGCAAATTAGCCACTTCAGTGGACATGAGTAAGTTATTCAATACAAGGCCGCTCACAGAGGAACAAATAAATATATCTTAAAATTTAATAAATATACATACATGATAATTTCCAAGTTTGACTCAGTGATTAATAGGACAAGAAAAATAATACAGCTATGTTTTTATAAACTACTTATATTCTATAAATATGAAAATATATTTTACAAATATTTTTACAGAATAGGTACAAAATAACCCGCAACCCTGCGTGGATTAAGCGGTACAGAAAATGGATGGATGGAGGTACAAAATAAATAAAGTAGAAAGTCAATTAACATACAGTATTTGTAAAAACAAAAGCACCACTCTACCTTTTAAATTTTGCATGTGAAAACAACGTGGCACTGTGTTATAGTAATTCATGCATCAGAGTAAAAGTAAGTCCTGATATCCTCCTGAAGTTCTGACTGAAGGCACAACTACTGTTTGCACAGCTCTCCACTACTAGCTAGCACTAACCAGACGCACTAGCTCCTGTCACAGAGTGAGTGCCAGTAGCTTCAGCCAATCACGTTAGCAAGAAACAAGAGAGTAGTGAAGGAGCAGAGTCAATCATAACAGTTGAAATAGATTATAAGGTGGGACTCATAGCAACAGGTTGCCCATAAAACACATGGATCTCTCAGCTGGTTGTGGGAAATGGTAGGAACAACCCAGGAGTTGTTGGATATTGGCAGGGACATGTCAGTTTTGGCACATGGCAGCCTCCGGCGGAGAAATGTAAAGCCTATGTGGAAGTGCAAAAAATTGCAATTCCCCCCTCATCCACTAGGGGCTGGCTCCAAAGGGATTCAATCTCCATAAACTCCCAAGTTAAAAAGGCCGACTTCACAACAGAAATAAACATGTTTACAGCCTGGTACAAAAAAACATTCTAGGTTTAATAGGTCATTCTAGGTTTTACCTTCATGACAACTGTGGGGGAGAGTGAATTTTTTTATAACTCATTCATTTATAAAATTTTGAAATTATACATAATTAGGGGCATGTCCTTTTGATTGACAGGTGCCAGAGATCTGGCAGCAAAGAGGCAGAGATTAGCACAACCATGGTTTATAGCCGGCTAACAGTGTGCCTTAGCTTTAGCCAGCCTATGTCCGTTAGCTGGTTAGCTCCTGTTAGCTACGGGTTAGCTTTGTTAGCTCGTAGCAACAGGCAGCTCAGAGTTTGAAGGGTGTCAGTCGCCCATTTTTTTATTTTCTGGGAGTGACGAGACTTAAGATGCTGCCAAGATGGCGAAGGTGAGAACCTCCCAATGAGCTCAGCTAACACAGTGTCGCCAACTTAACGACTTTGGCGCTGTGTTTAGCAAGTTTTCAGACCCCCGCGAGTGACTGCAGACAAATCAAAAGATTTTTTTTGGTTTTATTGGAGACTCACGTGAAAACATGCCACCTTTACTCTTCTCAATGAGCAGCGGGTGCTGCCATAAGCTCCGTTCACTTTCAAAGCGTCCTCATGCTGCATCAGTCCCAGCTTCCAGCTCCAGACCAGGAGACGTCCACCTCTGCTCGCTGAGCAGACTTAAAGCTGCTGCTGGCTGACCCCGTCCCGACTTACTGTCAGATATTAATGCATTAATGAAGAGTGTGGACGAAACATTAAAAAGTTAAAAGTACTGTAACATGTTGTAGACTCTTTATTAGCTGTTAGTAAAAGCAGTGGTTCTCAATCTTTTAAGCCACAACCCCCATGATAACATAGGTCGGTGTCAGCGACCCCCCCCACCCAATCAGCTGACTGGTTAATTGTGTGATATATCAGATGGGTCATCTTGCAGCCATCCTCAAAATATAAGGTCTGGAAAATTAAGAGTATAAAGGAATTTTTCTGTGGGTTCAGTTCAGCGCTGTAACAAAACACCTGAAATCCGCTACTCTCACCGAGATAGTGCAACATCCAGATTTTTTATGACGTGTGTACTAAATTTGTTGTTTAACAAATTTATCTCTGCATTAAAAGTTTACTTTAGTCGGCTCTGAAAAAAAAAATCCCAAATTCATTTGATAAATGGAGACTATATATTTCATGCAGTATCTGGCGACCCCCCTGAAATAATCTTGTGACCCTCGTGGAGGTCCCGCCCCTCAGTTTGAGAACTACTGAGTTAAAGTACTTAAAATGGTACTTTGACTTTAAGTTTTTTCCGTTTTGGCCAGGGATATTTTTCTATTTCTTTTTCTACCATTTTGAATTTAAATGCAATTAAATGCATTTTTCCAGACATTACTAGAGCTTGAGTTTACAATTTTAATGTCTAATTTAAATTAACCTTGATATTTTTAATTATATCATGCGGGAAAGGGACTGGATTTGCTTTTTGTTTTTATTTTTCCTTTTGGGAGGGTGGGCTTTGGATGTTTGTTGTCCACTAAAATCCTTTTAACTAATTAGATTTTTTTTAATTGAGTCCCACCCATAATATTGTAGCTCACCATCTTAGTTGTGCTTTTCATTTCAAAAAATGGATTCAAAGGTCAAAAATATTTGACTTCCTCTACATGATTACTTTTATGACCATTAACAGGAAAATCCATTGTGACAGTTTTCTTCATGGTCAGTGTGTAACATGACTATTTAAGCCAGTCAGAGACTTTATCCATGATATGTGACAGCTTAGCAGCTACTTGTTCAAATAAACAGTGTGCTGTAATTTCCATGCTATCACCATAGATACCACCCAGGACATGACTCTGCCACCAGATCCAATAATTAGTTATTTTATTCTTACCATTTACAACTAATTTATGCTCTTCTGTAAACAGCTGACTTATTCAACTGAAAGTTGGGGTCAGCAGTTAAAATCTTAACTATAATTTGCAGCAGCTGGTTGATTTGAACAAAAGTTTCTTGCATATTCAAAATCACAACATTGTATTCTTTGCTGTATGTTATGCATCTTCCTTTTGGCTATGTGCGGTATATACTATCTGTAAATAGTTGGACACCTTCCGTTTGCTTCCATATTTCAGGTTGTGTGACATCACAACAACATAGGTTATATTTTGGGCAAGTTTGAAAGCAAAATCTCAGAGCCAGCAACTGTGTAATTGAAATGTAAAGAGGTATTTGGCTCTGAGCTTTAAGCCCCGAGCTACAGTCACGCTCTGGCCTGCAGTGGGCCGACAATGGCCCAATACTGCTCATATTGGTACTTGAAGCTAGCTAAACAAGTGAGTCATTGCCTACAGACATTCAGCTTAAAATGTACAACTTTTTAGGAGAAATCTGTGACTTTCCAGAATGCCCAGCCAGAGTGGAAAGTCTTTTTTTTTTCTTCCTGACATCCATCTGGTCTGCAGAGAAGTTACACACTAAACACTAAGAATGGCTGTTAGCTGATTAATTATGCTAGTGGTTGGTTATTGGTCTAGCATGGAAACAAATCCCTTCACTAATAACTGCAGCTGATGATGTAATACTACATAAATAAGTGCATTTCCTAGAATAAAAAGTTTCTTTTTATCAGTTTTTGTGCAGTTTGATTATCAAAAATAGGCATGAATATAATTATGTAAAATTATGACATCATTGGTTTCTGCATATGTATAAACTGAATTCAAAGGACACACATTACTTAGTTAAAGAAGACCCAACAAAAATAAACATGTTTCCATGCTGGAACAGTAGTCTTATTAGTAAGAACTAATTTGGGTTTACTACTTAAGTACCCAAATGGATTGTAGGTGGTTTTGTTTAAATCTGAAGTGATATTGGTGCACAGGAAGCTAAGCTGTTAAGTAAAATACGCTATGTTGTCTTTACCGAGGAAATCAGAGCGATTCTAGACAGTTGTTGTGTATGTCGTGTATTTCAGCATCTGGGGGCGTGTCCCATTGTGAGATACTGAAATTAATGCTGAAAGAGAACAGGAAATATGTTTTTACTGGTCTCCCATGAAGAAGCGCCAGCGAGCAGCCTGGATCCGTGTGATAGTCTGGGCAAACTGAAGGTGGTGCCAGCACCGGGTACGCACTTTGTCTCCATCTGTCCATCTGCTCACACCAGAGACGTGGGCTATTTTCCATCTGTGGACATGAACAGACTGCTGCCCGAGTAGGAGGCAGCAGGAGTCATCACCGTGAAGTTGTCGAGGTATGCACCGGCGCCCGCCATGTTTACTGCATTTCAGTGGGAACGTCAACATTGGCGTCCAACATGTCCGCTAGAACCTTTGATCTGACTGTTTTTAATCGGATAGAAGAAATATTTGTCCATGTAGCTGACGATTACCAATTCATTAAATTGTAGAGTTAATGAATTATTGAATAAGTGGGTCTGTGATGTATTTCTAAATTACTCAGTAAAGACAAACTCAATAAATCTACTTTGCTTTCTGCCCTCCATCACGGTTACAAGCATGTACGCATGACGTATGTATGATTTACGAAGATCTCCCATTAATTTCCTCTCACAGTGAATGAGTGTGACACTAAGTTTTGAACATCACACACTGTTTTGATGAAACAGCAGTAGGATTTAGTTGCATCATGCAAAAATGTTGCCGATGGTAACCAACTGTCAAACCTCCATTTCGCTCTTCCCTGTGGTGGAAATTACAAAGGTCGTTTAAAGAAAAAAATTACCTGTTTCTGTTCTCTATAGTCCTTCACATTTAAGCCAGTTGACTTATTTCTTTTCTGCCAGAACTCCCTGAATTCATCATTGGTGTAGGAACTAAGATCTTTTTCTTTTCTAAGAGGTAAGCAAAACAACGTACCGCTGAGACATCCTGATACATTTGCAAGGTTTTGGCAGTTTGTGCAGAAATGTCACCGGGATTTTGAATGTGGGCTCGTTTTGTTTCAGCTCTTTTATTTACACTTTTAGTCTCAAACCTTTAGATTCTTCCTCTTAACAAGGCAGCTGGCTGCTCTGAACCGTGCAAGGAAATCCTTTTAATGGATGATGGTGGATTGACTCTTTTTCCATTTTTTGTTGCTGAATTCGAATGTGGAGTTTACAGAAGAATCTTCAAACCACATGTGACAGCTTCCCATACACCAGTGGTCCCAGTAAGCAGAACAGTCAAAACTCCATGTGGGCCCAAAAAACTGCACCACCTGTTTACCAACTAGGCTTCTTGTTTACAACACAAATGCGAGGATAGAGAAAAAGCGGCTCAAAGTACGATTCATTTTAGCATCTGCTTCCTAGAACAAGGCAATGACAAATCCATGCTATAAAAAGAAAACTGAGTAATGCCAAGAGAACCGCACTGGTGATGGATTACTTACCTCAGGCAAGTTTCATAACATGGAGAATTTAATTTAATTCAGAGTCAAAATTCTGAAATGCTGACTTTATATGTGCGACTGTTGGAGGTTGTGTAATCCATAGCGTGTGGGCTGCAGCATACAAAGAAAGTGCAACCTCTCAACAAATCTGGTGTCCACTGATTCATTTATTTGTAAATCTGTGAATCCTTGACATTTGAATTTGTTTTGATTACACCTTCCTCCTGGTGATAAATTGAAAAATGTAACCAGCTGCAGGTTTGAAGCCCTCTGCCATAGTGCCTCTAAGTATTTTGCATACAGGATTCAGAGAGTCCTGAATGCATGGCAGTGAGAGCTTCCACAGTATGGCTACGGTGCAGCAGTATAGCACACTGGCTTAATAAAACAAGCCTGTGTGATTGTACTTGTGCATTCATTGTGGGAATGATGTGGTGTTACTTCCAACACAATCACAAACAAAACCCTCTGGCACACTGGAAAGTTATGCATCAAACACAGTTGAAATAATTGAGCCTGCAGGGATCAGCTGACAGGAGTTACAGAGTGAAGCGCTGCTGGTCATGTAGATGCTGCTGAAATGTTAAAGTAGTAATGCACACTGATTCATACTGCCTATAAATAAGGGACAGAGGCTGGCTGCTGACTTTAAAGAGATTAGGCTTGCATGGTACATCAAGTCTCATCTGTAAACTGGATTTGAAGGAAACGGTGGCGATTTTGTGGTTTGCTAATGTGGTGCCAACTTAAATACAAATATATTTGTGCCTTCATACCCCGGCAGCAAAGCTATTATTAACTGTATTAAAACAAGGAATGCTCCATTGAGTTTCAGATGATTGATTGTGTTCAGCCATGGGAGTCAGCTCTCAGATATATCACAGCTTCAGGTGATGACTGCTAGGAAGAATGACATCTGAAAGGAGCCACCAGTCTGCCAGTTGTACATTAGCAGTCACATTACTATTTCATTCTAGAGATGTAGCTACTGCAGTGTTATCTGCTGCTACTGCTTCAGCCTCCAGGTCAACAAGTGGCCATCTCTTTCTTCATCTGTTGGGAGCCAGATCTGTTTGTAACATGAGGAAGAAGCTGGAGAGACATTCCATACCTGACTGGCCAATAACCTCCATTTAGTATTATGGAATATTTGAAAATGATAACCAGCACACATATTAGCAAGAATCAGTCTCTTTAATGACATCACAATGTAAAATAAAAACCGCTAACATATAAACATATTTGTAGTTTTGAGAAAATAGTTGAAATCTGCAAAAATACGAAAAAGTAACCATGAACATTTTTCACCAAATATTAAAGAGCCAAAATAGATCAAAAGATTCCATGTAAATATAAAAGTCATAAACTTTTTTTTATTAAGGAAATTTACTGTAAAAAAGTTGTTTTTTTTCCTGTTTGTCACAGTATTTTCCTGATAGCCAGCTGTTGGAATATTTCCCTTTTTTTATTTGAACATTTTATTGTCATAGTATTTCAATTTATTGGAAAATGATTATACTTTATTATTGTTTGAATGGGAGTCTGTTGGAGGAAGGGTTTGTTTTTTTTGGTGGGTCTGGAGATCCTGGGTGTGACAACAGAGGTATGCGGTCCCCTGAGCAAGGCCCTTAATCCCCCCAACTGCACCCCGGATACCAAACTATGACACCCCACTGCTCTCTAGAGATGGGTAAAATGCAGAGCCTAAATTTCCAACAGGGATGATTATTATTATTATTAAGGATGTTTGATACCACTTTTTTTCAGACTGAGTACGAGTACTCACTCTTGAGTACTCACCAATACCGAGTACCGATACCACTAGTACTTTTGCCGGCCGTTTTGTGTGTGCAGCGCCGCCATCTTTGGGAAATATAATAATAATAATAACAATAATGATAATGATAAAAAACAATAATAATAATAATAATAATAATAATAATAATAATAATAATAATTTGAGTCTTACACAGCAATAAAAAGTAATTCCTGCAGCAAAAATACTTTGAAAAAACAGAAGAAAAATGTTATAATAAAAGTATAGTTTAAACCTTTACATTAACATGGGATCTTTTGTTGTATTTCAGCTTTTTAATGTTCAATAAAATACATTAGAACGGATACTTAATCAGTTTTTTGTCAGTCTGAGAACTTGAACCTTGGTCCTCCTGCTCCATGTTCATTTCTTTCCCCCTCTATGCCACCACCATATCTGTGAATATGCTTCAAATAAATTCACAGCAAAATAAAAGTAACAGCATTACCTGTATTTAACTATAATATAAGTGTTTATTCTTTATTTATTAGATTTTAGTGAAATTATGATTAATTAAAAAAGATATCCTTTTCTAAATTAAATGAAAAATACTTTATTTATCCAAGAGGGAAAATACAATGATGCAATTATGAAAATGTATGAAATTAAGTAATATTTTCTTCTTTTTTTTTTAAAGAAAACTTGATATATTTTCAAAGTTACATTTTTTCCTTGTTATTTTACATCAGACATGTAGTCTATTTCTGTATTTAAGAAAATACTGCCAATGGAATACTGGAGGGGAAAAGGGGGGAAAACTGTGAAATAAAAATAAAAAAGAACTATTATTACATCATTTTTTTAACAGTGTGGCTTTGCGTCTGACACAGATTACTAGAAGCATTTCACATCCAGTTTTTGGCCATCACAAGTCTTGTTGTGAACAATCTGAACCAGCAAATATTGAACATTATTTGATACTGAGCAGAAAAGAACTTCACAAAAGAATTAGGATCAGCAGAGTTGATGTTTCCCAGCACAGCCCTCCATGTAGATGCAGCACCAAGCTGGCAGAAATGACCTTCAGACTGCCCAGAACTTTAAAATTCAGCTCCTGGTTTTGTGTTGAACCACTGGATTCCTTTCCCAGACCCCCATGACACGTCATTATCTGTCTGGGATTGAGTGAAGATCACCGCCTTTTATCCCTCAGATCACTGTAGCCCCTCCACAGCCCACCCTCAGAAATCCAGCAGTCAACCCGATGCCATGTAATGTAAAATATTGATGGAGAGAGCCAAAAGGCTACAAATCAGAGACTTTCTGCAATCCATAATCAGTTTATCTCTTAACTGAGATCACATGAATTATTTCTTGGTGATTTAACTGGTTTCTCTGGCCATTTTTGTCTGTGTTTATCTTCGATACTGAGTCAAAACCCTTCATATTAATGTCATCCAAAAATGTGGTTAAGTGATCATTTCTGGGGTCAGGTTGGCTTTTCTGCCATCACGGAAACGTGGAAAATGGGAATGTTGGAGAGAGGCTCATCGTGTACCTGCTGGGAGAATTAAAGGAAACATTTAAAGAAGCACGTGGACGCGCTGATTAGGATCTATGTGTCAAACTACAGCATATGGCAGCAGTCTGCCTGGACATCTGTAAAATTGTGTTGCCCCATTTATGTTCATGGATTTCTGTAAAATAATCATTAAATAGCCGGAAAACCAGACAACCAGAGCCGTTATAAGAAAAATGTAACTTGTTACTAAACTATGTAAGACTGTCAAATCTGCTTTCAGTGCATGTTGTTAAACTGGTGTCTGTGTACTGGTTTTGTCAGTCCCAACATCAAACACCATCATCAACAAAGCTGTGACATTAAAATCCTTCCTTTTTGGGGCCCTACAGACCCGGACTTGCAGAGTAACATGCATATTTCAGCATATGCAATTCCTTCCTGTTTGGTCTTGAGCTTTCTGCTAGAGGCTTCATGATGTTCTTCTGACTAACAAATATCCTCTAATGCTAGAAAATAAATGTGACAAGAGGAAGAGGACCAGATTCATGGCTGGTCTGGATTCATCAAGACTCAGACCCCTTACAGGCTCCACGTTAGGTTTCATTTCCATTTGTTTGAGCCCAGTATCATATACTGCACCTTCAAATCTGAACTTTGGTGAGACTGGGAGCATCCCTATTGTGAACAGCGTTTGAACTTCTTTTAAACTTTAATCTGGCTGGAAAGTTGATGACCCTCCAGGGTTTCTCCCGAATGTCAATATTACCACGTCCCATAGTTGCTATACTGGAAATATTCATATATCTTAACAGGATTAAACTATTTCTCCACAAATTCTAAAATGTTGTCACAATCAGTTATGACACTGAACTTAAATACTTCCTAAAGCCACATTATTAGCACGGGACAGCTAGGGCATTTATTAGGTTTGGTGAGATAAAACAGTTCATAAATGTCATATTTTGAAGGAAATATAAAAACTGATCTAATTAAACTAATTTTGTTTCATTGTGAAGACAAAAATCTCTAACCAGTGGAGTTACACACCTCAGATAAACACATTTAATATGAAATAGAGCTGGCAGCTTCTGCCACCTGTATGCCCTAATTTGTTTTTGTATATTCAGTTTCTTTTCAGGTATCTCCATTTTATTCCTCCTGGTTTTTTTTTAAAGTTTTTTTTTTAATATAAAACGTCCCAAACAGTCCAGCTTTTTCCATGACCGAGGTGAACAGTCTTATCTTAATCTATGCTCCTTTATCTAAACATTAAATGTTCTCAACCTCCTCAACAAAGTGTAGACATAACTTCTCATTGTTTACTATCAGTTTCATTTAAATATTTACCCAGTTTTACCAATAATCAATAATAAAAGCACTGCTCAGCAAACATTAAGACTTAAAGCATCAGAGTTTAAGTCTCACTGAGTTCATTGGAGTCAAATCCCATCACGTCAGAGCGTCAAATGGGATGATTATATGTACAGACCTGAATCAATAGTCACATCCACAGAAACAGCACATGCAATCCCAATGCATGCAAAGTATGCTGATGTTGAGCATAAAGATAAAAAAAAGTATGGAATATGTTAAATATCTTAAAAGTGCGTTTATTTTCCTCTGATAACAGCTTCAGTGTCTTGTCCAGCTTCATGAGCTTTTCCAACAATCTTGAAGGTGTTCTCATTGACAGCATGAGCCCCCCTTCTTGGCTCGCTCCCATCATGCAGTCTCAGTCATCCCAAAAATATCCAGTTTGGATTTAGAGCAGGTGATTATGAAGGCCAGGAAATCTGATGCAGCGTTCCATCTCTGAACATTTTGAGCGAACAGCTCTCACACCTCCTGGAGGTTCCCCTGCTGATACAGCAAATGGTATACAGCTCAGAACTGAGAGGCTGAAGTGTTGCTGACAAATGTTTTGGTCAGCTGCGGGACAGTTTTACCCAGAATTAAACCAATGTATTTAAAAGGATACCGTGTAACTTTTGGCCAATAGGAGCACTAAACCTGTAACTTCCCACAGGCCGCACAACACTGTCGCAAAATTAAACAGTCTCTATAACTGGCCTCCCCAGACACCGTTTTCACCTTCTTACTTCGTTCAGTCATGACAAACTTTCCATCGAAGAGGAGGAAATAGTAGCACAAAGCAGAGTCCTCTGTGTTTATAGAGGGGGAGCCGTAAAGCAAAGCGCTGCAGGTCACATGATCCCATGAGAGACGGATACGTTCCTGCAAAGTTGCAACGTCTGGTTTCTGAAGAGGGCAGCTCCCTTGGAGCGCCGACACGTGTCAAACACTGTAGCCTATATTGACCCCAGAAATCATCCATTATTACTCACATTAGGCAAATATGGGTCAAAAGTTATACGGCGTACCTTTATGAGAAGGAACATCAATCTATTAATGAATCTATAGCCTATGGACCTTTGAGGACCCTGACACCCCCACCACCACCAGACTCACACCACCACCCGGTGACACGCCCCCTCTGTGTGACCACAGCAGACGTGAGGAAGACCCTCCAGGGAATCAACCCCCGAAAGGCTGCAGGCCCCGACAA
>JBBBVU010000013.1:30087920-30101302 GCA_037177055.1 Atherinosoma microstoma
AGTGTTGTTTTTTCAGTTTTTTGTGGGGTTTGTTCCTCACAAGGAATTTTGGTGTGAGGGGAGGGGGGAAGACGGCGCCCCCCCCCCCCCCCCCCCCCCCCACCCCTCCCCATCCCCATTCCCATTCCCCACGAAACACACACACACACAAACACACACACAGATGCCATGATCAGTTGTTTTAAGGCTAATCTCTTTAAAAATGTGGGGAAAAAAAAATCAAGAAATCTGGACAAAGAAGGGACAGAAGAAAAACAAGGGACAGGAGCTCAGTGGGAGGCAGGCCATGTTGTGACATCTAGAAATCTGGGAGCTGAAACAACCCCCCCTCCCACCCCCACACCCCGGCTTCCAGACCATTAGGAGACTGATGAGTGAACAGTTAGCAGGATCAGCTCAGCACGTCTGCTTCTGCAGCCAGCTCTTTAATCATTGCTTATCTCCAGCAACATTACCACTTCTCAGCCTCTTGCTTTCTCTGACTGTCGCTCCTGTTTCTGTCACATCCATCTCACCCCCACACTCCACGTCTGCCTCACTGTTTTTCATGGGTGGTGCTGTGTTTTGTTTTGGGCCGCAGAACAACATGGTTTTATGATTTCGCTGTGTTGTGTCTGGAGACAGAAGAATGAAGTGATGAATGATGGGTAAATATACGTGAGCTGCTTCCTGAAATATTCTGACTGTTTAAGACAAAATTATAAGTTAGAAGCTGATGTTTATGTTTGGTTATGGATTAAATATACATACATTACATCCTGTTTTGAAATGTAACCTCAGTGAAAAATGCCCCCAACATCTTTCTCTTCACCTGAAATGTGTTGGGCCGGGTCAAACTTTCCCCGGATCATACAGTTAAGGCATAAAATATGAACAGTATGTAAAATTTAACACCGATTTATGAAAATAACTAAGTTCAGCTTGGGCTCCTCAGGTTTGTGAAACCAACGTTAATTTATAAAGAACAATTTCTGGTAAAAATAAAGAAAAGTCTTAATGCATCAAAATAAAGAAAGTGAGAGAATATTTTTTATCGGGGCAGAATGAGGCTTCTCTGAACCAACAAGATTTTTTTTTAAGATCTTTTTCTAAAAGGAAAAAACAAGTGTTTCCTCCGTGTGTGACTATTCCTTTTATAAGGTTTATTTTATGGGAAGGAGCAGAAAATACCTTACAGCTATTTGCAGAATAAATGGAATTTCATACCAGATTATCAGCAGTTGTCTGTTTTTTTTCCATCAGCCATCCACCTTCAGGTCTTTTAGTGAAGTTCATTAATTCAGTGCAGAACTGTTCACATCTCTCCATTGTCGAGCTTTATACCCAATTACAACACGCTGGGACAGCCGGTGATGCAGGCGTCCCTCCAAAAAACTGTCAATATCAATGCAAACATAATCCTCTTCAATTTCAGATTTACCTCATTTTCTTTTGTCATTTCTAGCTTTTGCTTCTGATTGCCTTTGAACAATTTTAATGGAACCAGTCCCTCGTCTCTCTCACTTCCTGTCGGTATCTCTCCCCCCCGAGGGAAGGATGTCATGAGTTTAATTGCCACCAGGTGATGAGGAACTTGGAAAAACAGAATTAACCTTGTCAGCCCGGAGCCATCTTTCTTCCTCTCCTCTATCCAATGAATCAATTAAAGTTAAGCCATTGTGGGCCCCTGGTTTCAACAGGCTCAGAGTCGTGTACACAAAGAAAGGAGAGGTACAGTACCAAGGGGAATGAGCTGGGTTTATCAAGGAAAAGAGAGAAACTGACAAACTGACAATGGGGATGTGAGGGAGAGACAGAGAAGTGAGACAATGAGCCCAGGAATGATAGACAGATAGACTCTGCAGATAGTCTGCAGGGGGGATAAAGGGGGATTGAGCTCTAGTAGGATTAGGAAGAAAGGATGATGGCACAAAGGCAAAGAGTAAAAAACACAAAAAATGTGAGCGAGATGAGAGAGAGAGATATGTATGTCAATGAGAATGGAGGAGAGAAGGATTTAAAGAAAGGTAGAAGGTATGAGTCAGAGAGGTGGAGGATACACCTCTAGAATACAGACAACAGAGCGAAGGAGGGCACAGTTCCGATTTTATTTTACAATAAAGCAACATTATTACCACAAGGTCAGGGGAAGACCTCCATCTTCCTGTTTAATGAAGCTGGACAAAAGAAAAAATCTAAATGAAAAAAATAATTAAACTCACAATTTTATCTTTAACTGAGACAGAAAAACCAAGATTAAAGTTTGGGGGATTTTTTTCATTAGATTTTTGAACACTGAAGGACAAATTAAATTATACCTCAGACAGACTTGCCTGGGGGTCTGGGATCCTCCAGGCTGTGGGGATAATAAGAAATAAGGATGCATTGACACCAGGATAGTCTGGGGGACTTGGTTTGTTTGTGCAGGGTGTACCAAAAACTATCCCACTTTCCTTTGGTTTGGTTTGCTTTCCCACTGAACTTTACTAAAGTGGATCAAACCTTCTGGGCAACGTCACGCAGTTACAAAAGCTGCTCACTAGGGGGCGATATGCCCCCGAAACAACCACTGACCAAGAGAAAGAAGAAGAATATCCAGCTCATTGATTGGTCAGGACAGAAAACATTGTTCGTCACAAGTAAATAACAGAGCAACAATCAATGTCTGCAGTCTGATATAGATAAAAATATAGATTACTAAATCTAATTTCAAATTCAACTATTGATTCAATTAAATAATTATTTTCCTCTCTCTGTGGCTACTTCTTACTTTTAAATCCATTTAGTTTCCATTAATTCAAGTAACCAAACAAACTTATCTCTACTATCTTTTATCTGTCAAACCATAAATAAATCCACCACATGTCCATATTTTTCATATTGTGTCCATATTTTCCCTGGATCTGCAGGACAAATGTGTTAGCAATAGTTAGAAGCAACAACCTCCTCCTCTAACCTGGGGTGGGAACACATTAGGTCCTGTCCCATGTTTGTAGATTACTATTTGATTTCATTTTTGCTTACAAATGGAGTAAGGACATTGTAAATCTGCAGGACACGGCCCTCGAGGGCCAACTTTGGACACCCCTGGCTTACAGGATTGCTTCAAAAGGAGCACCAATATTTTTAATATTATTAGCAACGGATATCACATCAAAATCTGTGCTAAAACTTCCAGAAAAGAGCAACAACAGAGACAGGGTTGTGTCACTCCTAATCCTGTCCACATGCAGTCTAAGTGTGGACCAGATCAGGATCTTAACTCAATCTTCTGTCTTCAGAGACACAAAAACACTGCTTGTGTTGGCTTCACCTGTTTTCACAGACCTGTCTTTATGTTATCCTCTAGACCCATGACGCCAGGCCTGTGCACTCTGGCAAGCATGATAATGGAGCACCAAAACACACACACCTACACACACCCACTCAAAAGACCCCAGAGCTTTTAGTGTCTTTTGGTTTCAACCATATCACCATCTCCAGTAACACTCCTTATCACCTGCAATTGAGCTTTTTTTCCTCTCTAACTGAAACACACACACACACACCAAACCTCCATATGTGCAGATCACATTTCAAACATTTGCTTTCTGATACTTCCTGTCGTAATACTCCTGCTTCACACTCACCATCAACGTAAACGAACCTCTGCTACGAGCTGACATTTCTCTGTCTGCTGGTGTTGTAGATGTATCTATGTTAGTGGGATCATTCAGAAAGTTTTGTATGGTTTTGTCAGGACAGGACCACGTCCCAGTTTAGAGAGAAAAAAGTTTTAATGTCAAACTCACCAATATTCCCCAAACATCCAGCCTGTTGTGCTTTGAGGCCGTAAAATCTGTGTTTCTAAACCCAAGGTTTCTCAAAGGGGAACATTTACCCCCATTTGAAGAACAGTGACTTAATCACTGGATGAATGCCTTTCTCAAAAGCTTCCTAACAACAAAGCAGAGTCTTGTAGGTTTGCTGCTTCCCGTCTGCTCAGCCAGAGAAGCAACTCTTCATTGAGACCAGTGTTTTTCCTCTAAATAAAACTTTTCCTGGTCAATCAGCAGTCATAAAAGAGTAAATATTCAAAGATGTTGGCAAATCACTCGTACATTTTTATTTCTTTTTCACTGTCCAAACAAACCTGAGTCAGGTTCTTTCAGGAGTTTCTGCTTCATCACAGCTCAGAGGACATTTAAGGCATTCTGTAGCAGACAATGAGTGAAAATGTGACTATAGGCAAAGGGTTTATGGAAAGAAAGAAAATCTGGAAGGATTTTAATATTATTGTAGTTTTATGATAATAAATTTAGCATGGTTAATATAATATACCAGTGTATACTGTATTCAGCCCATAGCAGAGCAGGAATCTAGGTTCATATCATCTCCTCCAGCTCATGCACAGTATCGTGTTTGCTGCTGAGAGGGAAGTCTGTTTACTGTGTTACAGATGAAAGAAGAAGAATTCTGCTGCTTAGCTTCAGGATTCTCACACTTTGACCTCTGGGTGGTGTGGGATTTCAGTCGTGGTCGTACATCACATCCAGTTTGCATTCTGCTTTGTGTCAACCCTTTAAAGCCTTCCTGTTGTTGGCTTCCCTCCTCCTCCCTCTGCTACCACATACTGCATAATGATACAGCTAAATTCCCAATAAAGGTGCTGTCATTCCTAATTCTTTCTCTTTCTGTTGTCAGACAAACAAGATGATCTGTGAAGCCTCGGCCTCCGTTGTCAGCTTGGATTGTTGCTCTGAGGTTTTTACCCCATCCCCACAAGTTAACAACAGCCTGTTTCCAGTCTCGTATTTCAGTGATGTTTGCATATAATCTTCCAGAGAGAAAGTAGAAAAACTCTGTCTCCCCAACACAAACTCCACAGCCTCCATCTGCACCACAAGCACAGACGTGAGCATGTGCAAACAGCTCGTAGATGCTGCTACCTGTGATGGAGGAAGACCGTAAATCACCAAGTTTTCTTTCCACCCTGTCAGTTAAAAGATCTACTCAGTCACTAATCACTGATCACTAATTATTAAATAAAATTAAACAAATGAAAAATACTTTATTTAATCCCCTAAGGAAAGTGTAATGTTTGATGAAGCTAAAGTCTAAATCCTGTCTTGGAGGCTGATGTCTGCTGCAGGAAAGACCTGAACCTTCCTGTGTTCCAGCAGACCTGAAGAAGCCTCTGACTGAACACTCTGTTGTTTCCTCACTGTGTTGGCAAGAGGACATGAAGAATCCATGTCCATGATGTCCAGCAGCTCCAGATCAGTTTCCAGAACAGGACTAGAACTTCTGGATCACATTGTTCAGAGCAGACTGAACTCTCCAGCACAGACTGAGAGAAGATGAAACATCTTGGTGCAGACATTGAAGGATCTCAGATCCTTCGGAAGTAAAGTCTGCTTTCTTCTTTCTTCTAGATGCTTCTGTGCTGCATTTCCAGTCCAGTCTGTTGTCCAGCTGAACTCGGAGATACTGGTATTCCTCCACCACCTCCACCTCTCCTCCCAGGATGTAAACAGTGCTTTGTTTACTCCTGTTCCTTTCTGCATTGTCCCACAAACTTGGGTCTGTTTGTTAGGAAGTCATAAATCCAGGTGGTTGTGGAGAAATCCACCTGGAATTTATGGAGCTTCTCACACAACAGAGCAGCTGAGAAATGAAAGATGATGATCCTCATTGTGATTGGTCCAGATGAGAGTGGGGTTCCTGAAGCAGGTAGATGATGGCGTCTTCCACCCCAAGAACATTACGATATGCAAAGGGAGCAAGGATTTTTTTTTCCTGATTTTAAAATTCATTTTAAAACAATGGATTTTCTCTGTTGTTCTACATTTGGAAGGTCAAGACAAACATCAAAAAATCTCAGATCTGCTGTTTGAGTCGTGGAGACAAGAGTGAAGGAAGATTTAACTCCCATTAAAGGCCAACAACAAACAACTTATTCATAAATGTCATGCCCCCCACCCCCCCACCCCTCAGAGGACAACTCTATTTTAATTTACTTAGTTGAATTAATTTATTATAGCTGAATAACTAAATGTATAATTGAAAAGGGATAAATGAATAAAAACATTGTTTGAAATCCTGTTCAGTGTGTGGGTCTTGCTAAATGCGGTGAGTTTCTGATAACGTATGTAACCGACCAGAGAGCTGCAGACCAGAAACACATATTAATTATTTTCATGTGCTTAGAGTTTCATACGGATGAGGCTGTTAACATCTGCGTATGGGGATGAGTGAGTGCCGACATAAACAGCATGGGGCTGGGCAGGTGCGCTAGCGAGAGCTAATGTGATTAAATGAAGAAACTGGTGTGCCTGTTATCTCATCATGATGTCTTTCCCTGTTGCCCCCTCTTCCCTTTCCTGTGTCTTTCCCCGCTTGTTTCTCTTTTCTGAGATGACTCAATTTGTTTCTATTTTGGACCCTAATCGTCCACTAACTCTGGGAAAATATCAGAGCGATAATAACACTCACTTCCTTTATGATTTGTGTCAGGGCACTCAACCCCCCCCCCCCAAAAAAAAAAAAAAACCTCACTCTGTAGCACTTAACTAACTTTCACAGGCTGATAAAAAAAATAATTGCTGCCCCAAGGGTGGGGGACTCCAAATACATTAGTAGCACAAAGAGAGGAGTTGGGATCACATTACTCTGAGCTCTGACACTCTTCAGTCTGAGGGGAAAAGAATCAGGTCAGACACATTAAAGACAGCATGCTGCTGAGCATGTTGTCACCTGTGGGAGCAGCAGCGTGAACTGCTCCGTGGGTTTGCTTGAGGGGTGAAGAAAAAGGGATGCGCTCAGTTTGTTTCTTTGTCTTACTCTTGAACCTCTTGTATTTCTGTCTGTGGTGAGGACCTAGTGTGCCGCCACGCTCTGCTGCAGAACAATAAGTCAGGGGGCCAGAGGTGATGGCCGCCCTGCTGGAACAGCAAAGGAGAGAGTCAGGCGAGCATGACTGCTACAGGATAGCTCTCCTTGTGAAAGCAGATAGGTGGAGGAGATAGAAGCTGGACGGGCTCTCTGAAAGGCTCCTGATCCCATTTTACTGTGAGTGTGCTAGTGCTGGTCTTTTTAGCATCTGTTTCACATACCTGTTCTACTTCATTTCTCCATGTTTTCCCCAAACACTGAGTGATCTACAATCTACAACATCTACAATAAGTTTGTGCATTGTGTTACAGCTCCGTCCAGACTGCAGAGGAAAATCTGCTGTTATTCTACCCACTGTGACCAATGAGTTCTTTCCACTCCCTGCTATCTTCTAAAGTTGTGTCTATTTTTACCAAACTGGCTCATGTCTCTGAAGCATGAAATCGATTAGTGGATTTATATAAATGAATGCCTGAGCTGAGTTGATTTTGACTGGCTCTGTTTAAACACATACAGTATGCAGCAACTATAGTTTCTCTTGTATGTAATTAGTGATGGAAAGTAGAGAGAGGGACGAACAGAGACAATATGTTTCTCATCCGTTCTGCACTTATTGGCTGTACAGCGAATCCACCGTATAGCTGTTGTTCTGCGTGTTTTGGTCCAGTTGTTGGATGTTTCAGTCTGTCTGAGAAATTATTCATAAACAGGTTGTTACAAGCTGTTGTCTGACAAATACACTTCCTATCAGCAGTTGTGATGATAGAGAAAACAATTTAAAAGATTGTGAAGTATAATTCTATTGGTTTATTTGACAGGGACACTGTACATTAATAAACATTACTGAAAATGTACCAGAATTAGCCAAATAGCTATTTTACATCTGCAGTTCCTGGGCGAGGAGAAAAAGTAATAAAACAAATAACATGATAAAAATGTACACATAAAAACTACAATGAAGATAAATGTACATATTATTTGACTGCACCTACAGCAACACATCAGCCTCAGATGTTCTTCTACCCAGTTTTACTGGAACGCTCACCTCAGGGCATCTTAAATAACCAATAACCCTTTAGCCACCACTCAAAACCATTAGATTTTTTTCTTTATAACTTTAAAAATGACGTTTTTATCCAAACCAAACCAGGAAATAACAAAGTGTCATTGTAACATGTTATGTATTTTAACAACACAACTGGTAAACTGGCCTCCATTTAAATGAAGGTGTTTTTTACTGGATAAATTTATCCATGCAACCCTAACTAAGTTGTTATGTTACCTCAAACCAACCAGGAAGTGACCCAAAAGTGTTGTTATGTCCATGGTTCAAATTACAGGGGAGCTAAGCAGGGGTTAAAGTGGGCCTGAGGGCTCTGGCCCACTTTAACCCCTATGATGAACCTCATCAGAGCGTTCACAGGAGCAGACTTTTTTTCTCCATCCACTGCTCTTGTCATCAATGCCAATGTAAAATATTTCCTCCTTGTATGTAGTTAGTTTTACTTCCTGTGTTTCCCCTGCCTTAGTTAATTGATGTGTTTCACCTGTCTTGTTTCATTCACCTGTGTTTGGCTTTTACTTTAGTTTTTGTCCGAGTCTATTTTTTAGGCAGTTATTTTGCTGTGTTTCTCCATGTTAATTAACCATGTTAGCTTGCTATGCGTGTGTTTTGCCTGTTAATCCAGCCTCTATTTTTCTGTGAGAATAAAGCCAATACAGTTTTTTGCAGTCATTTACATCCTTTCCCTCCTGCACCACAACACCAGGCCTCCCCACCTGTCAAATCCCACTTTAACCACTGGAGCTAAGGGGAGCTTGGCCTCCATAAAAATCAGAAGAGGTAAAGACATTCAGCTGATACCCAGAGGGAGCCCTAAAAATAGTCCACTTTCAGGTTACATTTAATTTTTCCATAAGGTTCCTCATTCTTATAAATAGGGATGCGCCAAAACCACATTTCTTTCAAACTGAGTACAAGTACAAGTACTTGCATTTGAGTATTTACTGATACTGAGTATGTATATTAGTACTAATAAATCACTGGTAAGGAGCATGTACCAGAATGACAGATGCAATGACATTTCCTGGCTTCTACTCACTGTTGTGAAGAAGCAGCTACTTCGCCATATTAAAGTTTTCTTGCTGAGAACGCCCTCAAACTGGGACATTTCAGTAGGAGCGTAACTCAGCTTCTGGACACCTGATGATAAATATTTTAAATGTAAGGCTTGAAAACGATCAGAATCTCCATAAATAATGAGGTCAAGTTGTTTGTGGATCCAGTTCACCACTGTGACAAAGCACCTATGTGGCCAAACTCAGCTGGTCTCCCCAGGATAATGGCAAATTCAGATTTTTAATAAAGCACCAGTAATAGCTTTGTTTCTGGACACTCAATGATAAAAACTTAAAATGTAAGGCTTGGAAATGATCAGAAACATCATAAATAAAGAGGATAAAGTGATTTTTGGTGGATTAACTGCTGTCAGAAAACACCTACATGCCCAAGATCAGTATCTCTCACTGAGATAAGGCCAAATTTGAATATTTTTATGGCAGGAACAACTTTGTGGGTTATGAGTTATTTATCTAACTATCAGCTGCATGCAATAGTAGCAGGATGGTTCTGACAGTCACCATATTTTTGACCATGCTCCCTGATATATATACAATATAGGCACATGACCTGTGCAGTCATGGTACACGCCTGAAAAAAAGGCTCCCTCGAAAACCCCAGCGTAATATAAGCCTTGTTTCATCTGAGTGTCCAACGTGCTGCAGATGGAAGAGCTCCATGAAACAATAGTTCATTTATTTCCCTCTTAGAAACAAAGAATAAAATAACCTGGCTATTAACCATCAGTGATGCTTCTTATTTCCCACTCAACTTTATCATCATTTGAACTGAATGTCTTCATGTAGTTTGGGTCACTGGCAGCCAGTTTAAAATCATTCATTAAGAGTACTTTTCTTTATTGCCTCAAACTGTTTGTGAAAGGTCAAAAGTAAATGTAACGGTACTACTTGTACTGGATTTAATTAAGTTGGGAGAGTTTGAGCATCTCCTCGAAGCAGTCTGTTAATCAAACGAAGAAGTTAAATCAGGAAACCTTTACAGCAAACGCATTTCATTAAGACTGTCTGGTCATAAGTACAAACGAATATGAAAAATAAAATTCAAGTCAACTCAGATTTCTTCTCTTGACGTTGCAGGTGGCCCCGAGATGAGGATTTGAGTCAGTGGAGGAAAAAAACCTGTAAAAGGAGAGAAACCAGCAATCCAATGAAATTACACTTCCATTTCGTTTCACCTGCACAGCTTTTAACAAAATGACTTTTCTCTCACGTCTCCAAGACGGCCTGCAATTTTATAAAGTGGGGAGCCTGGCGTGCACTTTGTAAAAACAGACAATCAGGTTGCAGTTGAAGTTGGCATTTGGACATCATAACAATGGCAAAGTCACGCTCACTTACATTTATCTTCCCAGGACTACATCTGAGCTCCGTGAGCCGATTTCAGGCCGCTGAAAAGGAAAAGATTACAGCTTTTCACCTTGCTTCTCCTTTTTCTTTCCTATTGGACCTTTATAATGTGATTCTCAGAGACACTAGAAGATTTTTTTGTCTGTACCAACAAAAACTGGTTCAGTCCAACAGTTAAAAGGGAATTGTAGTCAAGCAGTGCCACGCTTTAGTATTCAGAGGTGGGGAAATTGACTACTGTGGTGTTTCATTTCATTCTTAATCAATCCCAGACGATTTGTCATCTCAGACCTTTGAAACATCACCCTGCAGCCAGGAGCTCAAAATTCATCGGTTGCTTTCTGTTTTCCTTCTTAACTACCAAACACAGGCAATACTGCTGGATTCTAAATGAAGAATGCACATACACAGAGTAGCATCGACCCGGACCCGTGTTCCACCAAACATACACAGCTAGGGAAGCAATCCCTTCAACAAAGTCTGAATGAGAGGAGATGGAACATGTTCTGCAGATCTAACTTCCTCTGTGGGAGATCACGGTCCATGTAAGCTGCTGGATTCTCTGCAGACCTTGTCTTTCAGCTCCCTGAAGGCTGATTTTGTCAGATAAAGCTGCAGTTTAAAAAAATCAGGATTGTATGTGAGCAGAGCAGTAGATTGTAAATGATTTATGTGATGGAGAGTTTCTTAATGAGCTGCTTTAAAATCACAACTTCTGATGTGTTTAGTCGTCTGATGAGAGAGGAACAACTTGCTCACAGTCTTCACTGATTTTACAAGATGCTAAAATCTGGAAATGTGGAGCTTCTGTATTTACCGAGCTCCAGGCACATCATGTGTGCTGGTCCAGTCTGTAGAGTTTAAATTTAGTAGAATTTCAGCCAGACCGACATGTTTACAGACATTTTAACAGTCTGGTTTGGTCAGTCTGACAGAATCATTGGTGGGTTTTTTGTTTCATGTAAATTTTCTGACCGCCTTTAATGGGTCTCTCTCAAAATGTAAAGCATAAAGATACAACTCTCTTCATTATTATTTTTTATTCATGCTCTTTACAGAACATTGTTGGCATGTAAATAGCTGCTGTAGAACAATCTCACAATAATGAGAAGTTAAGCTGGATTTATACTCGCGCGGTAAGGTCGGTTATAGCAGCACCGGCGTATGCTCTGTGTAGTGCCACAGGGGCTTGACATGCATCTCTTCCAGACCCGTTGTCTGCAGCGCGGTTATGCGGAAGTAATCCCTTGTGATTGGTTGGTTTGTGATGACAAGTTTCTGGATATTTGGAGCTGAATTTGTGCGGTAACCGCGGTAGAGAGTTTGCAACACGACGCTGTAACCCTACGGCTGAATGCGTGAGCACATTTTACGCACGTAAGGGTTAGTAAGGGTTACTGTATGCCAGTGGTTCGCAAACATTTTTACCATGCCCCCCCCCCCCCAAGACACACAAGTCCACTCAAAACTGTTTCTCACATTTAGAATCTTTCATTTTGACATTTCTAGCTGTGAACAACAGGAATTCATTAAGATGATCCATGACGTCTCCTCCAGGCTCTAACTGGTTCAGACTTTATATTAACTCTGCTCTGTGTCATCACCAAGCTTGTTTTTTTTCCTTCCCTGAGTAAACCAACTTACAGTGTTGACCCAAGCAAGTTCTTAATTACTTGATTAGATTAATCACCACTCAGCCAATGCTGACATCACCGGCTCCCTCTGGCCGGGTGGAGACAGGAAGGAGTGGGTGGGGGAGGAATGGGAGAGGGGAGGCAAAGCATATGTCCTCTTCTGGCCTGGCAAGGGTTTGTGGGTTTATTTTTAGTGGAGTTGAGCGTGAGGCGAATGGGTCTGGGGGGAGTTGAACAGGTTAACATCACACTAACTAGACAGGTCAGGACCAAGACCTCATCCATTCATTAGTCTTTACCCTTTTTGCCTAGAAGTCCCCCTCTCCTCCCCCTCCTCTTTCCTTTTCATTTGTTCCTCTGGGAGACCTCTCCAGACAGGTTTCATCTATTTCAGACACTAAAGTTGAAATGTGAAAAATTAGGAAGCCTTCACGGTTTCGAATTGGCCCCTGAGGACATGCGAGAAATCTGCTGTCATGTTGAATAAAATGTCAGGTCCTCCGTCGTCCATCTCTTCCTCCCAAACTTTCAGATTTAATCACTTATTTCAAAAGCGTGTTACTAAGGAGTCAGTGTGATCCACTAATAGAAAACAACATGACCCAACCTTTTCGTTTTCTTATGAACAAATGTAGTCTGGCCAGAAGTCAAGGATGCAGTTTCTCTAAAGCCAACCAAACTGTAACAACGTAGACCATCCACCCACTCATCCATCCATCCATCCATCCGCCTGCTCGCCCGCCCGTCCGTCCGTCCGTCCATCCGTCCATCCATCTTCATCTTCTGCTGAGATCAGGATGCAGAGACAGCAGGTTCAGGAGGAAGACCCAGACCTCCCTCTCCTCAGGAACACTCTCCAGCTCCTCCTGGAGGAACCTGAGTTGTTCCCAGGCCAGAAGGGATATATAATCCCTCCAGTGTGTCCTTGGCCTCCCTGAGGGTCTCCTCCCAATAGGATGTTCCCAGAAAGCCTCCAAGGAAAGGCAAACAGGAAGCATCCTATCAGATGCCTGAACCACATCAGCTGACTGCTTTTGATTTGTGAATCACCAGCTTAATGTAGCAAAGAAGTTTAAGTACATCTAAGATCCTGAAGGTTGTGTTGTTGTTTTTTGCAAACATATTATTATTATTATTATTATTAGTATTATTATTATTAATAATAATAATAATAATAATAATAATAATCATGTTTAAATTCAGCTGAATGTAAAACCCACCAGACTGCAACAACTCAAGTAAAAAGGGTAAATAAAGCATTATGACAGAAATACATGGCCTTACCTTTCTGGGCAGATGGATCAGGGGGGAAATGAAGCTGAGAGGGGTCTTCACTCTGAAGATGTTTTATCATTATCTGACAGGCTTCATCCCCTTTACTTATCACAGAGTCGATGAGGGCGCGGGCCT
>JBBBVU010000013.1:30107037-30127653 GCA_037177055.1 Atherinosoma microstoma
CTAAGGAAACCAACAGACTGCATCGAATCTAGTCTTCCATCCAATCCCCATCCTGAGCAGCTAGAGGCGACGGTGGATCAGGATTACTCTATTTTGTATCCAAGTCTAGTCTAGCTAACTAAATGATTTAGTATTAATAATATATTTTGCTATCTATTTATTTTTTTGTGCAAACATGCATGTAGATGACTGTAGTTCTGACTTCCTCCCAGACCCCTGAAGTTCTCTAATAAAGATTTATTCATTATTCCTCTCTCTCAATGGAGGCCTCGAAGGTACTGAATTTCCATCTTTTGGATCAGTCTTCCTCTGGGGATCAGATCTAAAAGCTCTCTGGGGTGTTTTAAGTCACAGCTGAAGATCAATCTCTTTTTAAATTGTCTTCATGTCTGACTTGGAGAGTTTTAGACTTTGTCTTTGCTCCGTTTTGCCTTGTGTCGCTGTGTATCTTGATTTCCCTGGCTCGTTTTCCCTGTATTTTAGATTGTTTTTACATTCCTTTGCTATGTAATATTTTACCTCCAACGTTGTCTCTCTTTTTATGTAAAACAGCTGTTTAAAGTAGAAGTATAAATAAAATATACCCAATATTTGGGTTTTACTTTGTCCTGCTTCAACTGATGACAATAACACAAATGTTTTATGCAGGTTTTTCTTGAAGTAAGTCCAGACACTCTGGTTCTTACTAACTCTTAAAACCAGAGAAAAGTGTGTATTTTCCAAGTTTTTTTCATGCATTTTGATGTCAGAACACTGAAATTCATGATGAAGATTTAGGACTTGAAGCTTCATACATTAAAACAAATTAAATGTGTTTCTATACTTCACATTTGCATCAGTGTGTTATGTCTGGCTAACAGGAAATATACACTACAGCAGTGTGTTACATCATTTTTCATCATCTCAGCCACCTCAGTCCTGTTTCAGACTGCCTTGCAGATAAATGTAAAAATCTCTCATGTAAAAATATTTAGTCAACTTCTTTTTTTTCTTCTTTTCCAAATGTCATATCTGGGCAGGTTGTAGCCTTTCAGAGAGTTTTTTGCTCATCTACATGGTGCTGTCTGAATAATGTTGCACGTGTTGATCTTCACACAGACACATTCATATCCTTAAGAACTATAATCAGAATAAAATAATATGACGGATAAACTGGAATCCTTTGGTTGTTTTGTCTTTTTCTGAGTGTATTTGTTAATCATAGTACATAAAAATATGCATTCATTCTCGTTAAGTCTTGTAACATTACCATACCTTGTCACTGTGACGTTTGTGTGGCCTCTGACAATGTCTTCGTCTACAGCCTCTACAGCACAACACCAAAGTCACATGAATGGCTGTGCATGTGCAAAGCTCAGATGGAGAGTTGTTTTTAGAACAGGTGTGTTACCTCACATCTCTCCAGGGGGAGCCTTTAGGAGCAAAAACCTGCCAGATGGATGACACGGGAGCTCTAACAACAGGGATCTCAAGGACTGGTGTCCTGCAGGCTCTAGATGTTTCCCTGCTTCAACACATCTGATTTTAATGAATGGGTCATTAGCAGGGTTGTGCAGAACGTCACAACATTTCATTTGAATCAGGTGTGTTGCAGCAGGGAAAAATCTAAAACCTGCAGGACAACAGCCCTCAAGGACCAGAGTTGCTTATTCCTGTCCTACAGGCTCATATGAGGCACCAGTGAAATTATGATGACGCTGGCTATACCTTGAAATCACTGTATCAACACAGTTATTGCATTTCTGATTTATAAGAGAGAATATACATAAGACGAGGCACATTATGATGGAACAGTGATCTGTGGGAATATGAAATGAAATAAAATAAATGAGATTTTCTTTTAAATTAATCTCTAACAGGAAATCATATAAACAAACAATGGTGATTATGAGCAGTCATTGTGCAGGGACGTCGCTGTGGGCTGGACTGACCTTCTGTTCTTTGTTGCGGTCAAAATTGAAAAATCCTCTGAACACACTCCATGGTTTAATCACTGCCATGTCGAAGGTGTGCTCTGCTGTTCATTATGTGCACCATTTTTATAGCATTCTTCTCTATACAATCAGCTCTAGTGGCTCCAGAGCGGTGGCCAGCACAGAGCCAGCCAGCAGAGGATGTTGGGACCTCTGTCAACAAACAAAAGAAAAAGAAGGTTTTTGTCAGGAAACTATTGATGAGTGGAGTACCAGGTCATTTTTTTGTTGAATTGTCTCCATTTTGTGAATTTAGTTATGATTGTTGCAGCTGTTGATTGTATCCATTGTAGTCACAATATGACAAAATACTTCAGGCCAACACACAGCAAACATCTTCCTCTACCCACAACTGTTTGAAGCCAAGAATTTGCTGCTAGGCTGTTATGTATTCTTTACTAATAACCAAACCTCAAAGTAAGCCATGAATAAATAAATGCTGATTTCGCATCATGCCATTGATATTTACACCAGTCTTGGAGACATTCTGACACCTTCTCCTGCTGGTACTGGTTCCAGTCCAAGAAAATCCTTTTAAATGGAACCTTTATATTTAATCATATAGTCGCTAAGCCTCTGCTACACACCTGCGATCACGTAGAGGCATGCATCCTATTAACTGATGAAGTCTCTTGCCATCACAGTTAAGTAATTGAAAAGTAATGGGCCTGCCCTCTCGCACATGCTGTAAGATATCCACCACATGTTGGGTCATTAGTGGAAGTGAGTCTCTCCACTGAGGGCATCAGATAACAAAGATGATACTTCATCTGTCAGAGGGACACAGAGGGTAGCACAAGTGAGTTAGTCATGGATGCACATACTGAAAAAGAAAGATCTGAGTTCAGTCCTGGCAGGTGTTGGTCTGAACATATGCACAGAAACGATCTCTGCGTGCACCCATGGACTGTTGCTCAGCTGCTCTGCTGATGGATGTCTGATCATCCAAAGTGTTTCCTAAAATACTCCACACACGTAAGGCTCCGGACTCTTAAAAATAAAACAAATAAGAAAAAACGTTTTTCTCATTTTCTTAATGTTTCCCTAATGATATAAATAAATGTAAGACCCCTGAAAAGAAGGGCAGGATAACCAGGCACAGTGAACAAATGGATTGGTGGGTCAGGAACATGAACCCAGGAGATATTTGGCCCAAAGGTTAAATGGCTAAGCTAGCAGATGTGATACTGATAGACTTTTTGATCCTAAAGCACTTTTTATTTTGATTGTGAGACTTTCGTTGTGACAACATTGAAGTGTGACAGTGATGGTCCTGTCATTATGCCTCCGATTGATCATGTGCCCTGGTTACATGGCCACAGAGATATCACTTTGACTGACTGGTCAGCACACATGACTCTCACCCGAGAGGCAATGGGTTGTGTGGCCCTCCTTTTCCTGCAACACAAGCAGGAAATGGTCTTTATTTGTGTAAAAAAAAAGAAATAATTCAAATAATAACAGAAAAAATATATATATATCATGGACTTTCACTTGATGTCTTGGTTTCCAGTCTGGCTCCTTGGCCTATGCCTTATTTGGTTATGCTTCCTACCATTTATCTACCCTCTCTGTTCACAGCAAGCAGCCACGAATAAACCGAACAGTTTCACCTGTTTCTCTCTCTTCTAAAGCAGGAGTGTCAACCCTTACCAGATATTCTGCAAACCAATTTAAAGGCCCACTATATAACCTTTCAACCTTAAAACTCCGCTTTCTGGACTTGTTTGATGACACAGTAACATCTATTGTGTGCATTTCTAGAGCCGTCGCCGCCCAGTAGTACCCCGCAGCTGACAAACCGCACTATACAACTTTAACATCACGCACACCGGCAGATTCAGCAAAGAAACGCTAGAAGACATTACCAGAGGAAGGGATGAAACTAAGGAGAGTCAAAGAAGAGCAACAGGTAAGACTTTAACTTTGTGTTAATACTAATGTGTTAGACTGGCGACCTGTCCGGAGTATACCCTGCCTCTTACCTGCTAATTGCTGGAATAGACTCCAACCTCTGCGACCCTGAATTGGATTGAGCTGTACAGAAAATGAATTAATGAATGAATCACAGAACTTTAAAATTAATTATCCCAGTTATGCAGACGATACACAACTTTATGTGTCTTTATCACCAGACAACTGCAGCCTAATAGACTTACTGTGTCAGAGTCTGGAGCAAATAAACATCTAGATGAGAGAGAATTTCCTCCATCTGAATGAAGATAAAACTGAGATTATTCTGTTTTGTAATAAGGAGAGGAAGGTCAGCATCGGTAAACATCTGGAGACTCGGGCTCTTGAAATCAATGATCGAGTTTTTAGGAGTGTTGATAGACTGAGATCTGACTTTCAGCAGCCACATCAAAGCTGTCTCTAATGCCCCTTTCACACTAGCACCTACTCAGCCCAGCCCGGCACCACACCGCCCGATTTGTTTGTGTTCACATTACAGTTTTCCCGGGGCGAGTCGATACACTTTTAGTACCTACTTCATCGAGGTTCTGAAGGGGCCGAGTCGGGCCAAAAATGGTGACGTGTGCAGATTGCAGGCCGCTATTGGCCAGAATCTGACTTCACGGGATGACTCATTAGTGCGACTCCAGACCTCGCCAAAAACAAAACCCAGAGCCGAGACCAGAGAAAACATTAGCAGCAGGAGAAGCAGAGCAAGAAAGCGATGGAATCTCGAAAAACCAACACCGTGGTCAAATACAGAAGTGAGGATGTTCCTTTGCATGCTAGCGGTGTGCGTGTCGCGAACAAATGACTTCATGAAACCTCGCTATGAAGACCCCGCCCACACCGAGGACGGCAGCGGCTGTAATGGGAACAGACGAAACCGGGGTGGTGTGATGTCGGCTGAATGAAGGCTGGGCTGACTAGGTGCCAGTGTGAAAGGGGCATAAGACAGCTTTTTACCATCTCAGAAACAGCAGCAGAATAAAAAGTTTACTCTCCCAGAAAGACCAGCATCAGATTGGTCTGATTGTGTTTTCAGCTAATAGCTCACACCTGTGGTCATCTGTGAGTTTACAGGAAGCAGATGCCTAATCACATTCTACTGTATTTCTCTGTATTTGTGGATAATGATGTTGAAAATGTTGAAGATGTTCCACAGAATCTCTGGTGTGTCCACTAAAACAAAACAGACTGGCATCATAGAAGCAAAGAGCCAAACACAAAATTAAATGCAAAAAGTTCTGGTGAGATACCAGGTTGTGTTTGACTTGCTCCAGTCCATGAAGATTATGTGGCTTTGCAGAAAATAATGTGTTCTGATAACATGTGCTTCTGCTTTTCTAAGTAAATACAGAAATAGAGAATTTCTTCCTTCATACAGCCTGTCCTCCAGCAATGTTGTGCCTCTTCACAATAACCACAACCATGTCAGAGGCACAAGTTAAACTTTTTTCTAATCACAGGTATTTATCTGTCTTTGTTTGTTTTCGTTTAGTATAAACCAAAAAGATGTTGGAGGTAAATGAAAAAATTCTGTTTGGGTAATGCTTAAAACAAAAAAAGTGGATGAAAATGTCTGGAATCCATATTAACCAGTTATTGGTTTTTTTGTTGTTATATCTACTCTCTTTTCTCAGACCGCAATAAAAGTGATTTTCACACTTCAGCCTCTTGGAGACAAACGGTGAAGTCCATTCTCACCTGAGCTTTGCATCAGCTTGATTCACCTAAGAAGGAGGCTGTAGCTTTCATATCGAGTATTCATATGATGCAGTGTGACTCAGTCGACTATCAGAGGTGGCATTTTCTCACCTCGGTCGCCCTGCTAATGCACTTGCTGTAGGGACTATGTTGGGCACAGGCTGAATAGACAACCAGTCATGCTTCCTCACAGCCTGTGACCAAGTGTGATTTTAAGGCTTAGCATCTAGACCCATGACTCCCATCCAAGAGAGCTTTTGGCAGTTGGATATTAGAGGCTCTGGAAGTCACAGCAGACAGGCTTAACGCTCCATTATTTATTGAAATGGGATTTAAATAATATGTTTTAATCATATAGAGGCAGCTCCAACATCCTGATGTCACAGCTTCTGGTGTGGATCTGGTACATTGTGAGAATATTACTGATTACACTGGATTCTTTCAAACTATGTCAAATAGTATGAAAAAGTAAGTCTTGAGTCTGTGAAAGTCGTTGAAAGAGCATGACATTAAACCTCAAAGACTTTCAATGACTTTCATTAAAAGTGATGTTATTTGTCCTGCCTTATATTAAAATAAATCCTTTTTAGCTCCATATATGCACCAAATTGATAAACCTGAGCAAAAGCGGCAAAAGAATTTAAGTGAAACCAACATACAAAAGAAAAAAAAAGGCCAACTTTGTTTGATTTTAAAGACCTCTGCTTTGAAATATGAACCTGCTCTTCTGGGATTTGGCAGGGCATGACGATTATTAAATTAATGTAATTTATTAAAGCTGTTCTACATTACCTAAATGATTTTTTTAACTTTTAATATGGTGCAGGCTGGCAGTGTAAAGACACACCAGGGGACATGTGCAGCACTAAAGCAAATGGGCATAAATAAAACCAGACGAGGTTACCTAACTACTTGCTTCCCTGAAGCCATTTGCATTTTATGTGGTTTTAATATCCAAAATGATATATGTGGCAGGGCTGCTTGTTATAAGAGAGTCTGTTTAATAAAACTGTCCCAGGTCGTGACTTAAGATGCTGCCAGAAATTTTAATATGAGCAGAAAATTACACAAAGTTATTAGGCTATGAATTGGACAGACTTGCTAAAAGTGACTGTTATTTACAAAACAAGCTGAAAACACAATGCCATGCTTGTAAACACTAAGGTTTATAAAATAAATGAATTATTTCCAACTTATCACAAATAGTTAAAACTTCTTGAAGTCTTAATGAAATATCTTTTCCATTGTTCCAAATACCACAGGGATAGAGTACAACAGCTCACTTTTCAGCATGAATTTACCGCCCTGGATATAGCAGCTGGTTTTTTAGAGGGTGTAGTGAGCCACTCCACTGTCCTGTTAGATGTGCTTTATTCTGGATGTCATTTAAAGGCATCAATTTGGAGACAACTTCAACTCCACCATCCTTAAATCTTGTTATTACTGTGAGAGAGCTGAGAGATTATGATAGATGTTTATTTACATTATATTTGTGTTACTGAGTGGAGAGGAAATCTGACCAAGCAGAAGTTTATAATAAAAAAATTAAACTCAGGAACAAGAAATCCACAACTTCAATTCATCAGCTTAATGAAACCTTGATGAAAGATAGGATCATTAAAAGATAGAATTACAAATTACAAACACAGTGATAAACCATTGATACACAGCATCATCATCCTTAAAACTGTAATCATTTAGAGAAAGATCACTTTGATTCATTGAAATTGTAAAGAATTTGTGATGTAAGAGGGAATGTTCACTTTTTACATCATCATCATTTTAATTTAAAAACCAGCAGGGATCAGCACCAAACAAAAATGTCTATTTTAACTGTACAATATTATGTGAAAGTCAGGCAAACACATTCGGTATGACATATTATGACTTTGATTGAACTTTAATGAATTATATAGACATGGTCACAACTAAAACTTGCCTTCCTCATTTCTTCTCTCTAAAATAGTTTGCAGCTTTGATTCTGTCACCTGACAAACTAACACATTGATTCATGCTAAGGAAACAAGAGTTTTACTTAACAAATGACTGAAAAGAAGTAAAGAAGGACTTTTTTTTCAAGTTGACTCACTTATAATTAACTTCTGATGTCCTCCTTTCTATTCTTATCTCCTGAAGCTCTAACTTAATCATTAGGACTGTTCTCTGGTACTAGCAAGCCCTAGCCAGAAGTGTTAGCTCTTTCAACAGAGTGCTAGCAAGAAACAGATTAGCAGGCCAATCAGAACAATAAAATGGGTTATTATTATAGCATCAACTGCTTGTTGCAGCTGTTTTTGTGATAAAAAATGAAAGGAACAAATCAGGAGTTACTGGACATAGGTTGGGACACGTCCCTACCATCCCTACCCAATTCTACGTCCATGGAGAGAGCATGTGTTATCTTATCTGAGAACTCAGTCTAACACAATAGACAGACATTAAACTTTCAAATCTGCAAGTCCACGGAAACGAGCTTGAATCGATCTCTGTTTTAGGCTCTGTAAGCATCCCCTTCTGATGACACAACTGTGAAAGTTTGTGAAAGTCAAACAGCAGTCAATGTTTAAGTTCAAGCAGAAATCAAAAGTAACTCTCAGTGTCTATTTAAAAAAAACACCAAAAAAACCCAAACGGATCGATCAGGAGCTAGTGGGTTTACGTGGGTGGATCTCTTAGCCCAGGACCTGACCTGCCCTGGAGACATTTAGGTATCCAGCAGATTAGGTTTGCAGTGTTTGACTTTCACTCAGCAGAGGGGCTGCTGAATCCACGTAGACTGTCTTCTTAATCTGAAATTTGTTCTTTTAAATATTTGGAGTTTTAATGATAATTACTTATTTAACTCATTGACATTTTCTCAACTCTTTACTATTACCATGTAAAAACTGTGCATACCGTGAATACACATACAGCATATCAAACAAGCAAAATGGTATAAAGTAGTGTCTGTGCATTTTATTCGGATCCATTTCAATCTTATAAAATGTTTTTGAAAAAAGATTCAAAGGAGCAAACAATTAAACCCTTTTTGTTTGGCATTTTGCAGCCTTGATTACAGAAATGTTACTGGTTTGATTAATTTATCCTGTTTGTTCGTTATCTAAATTATTAATTATCAAATTATCAAAAGAGCATTTAGAGATGCACTACAGAACTTTTGCAATTTTCTTTGATGTGCCCTTTATCAACAGCTAATTCGGCATACATCTTGGATCCTACCTGTTCTGTGAGATCTCGCCAGACTGTAAAACACTGTCTTATATTGACTCTTGTCTTATCTCTTGTTCTGTCTCTTTCTCTTTTTGTTCCATTTCTTCCCCTGATAATGTCCTCTTATGTTCTTTGCTGAATCTGCCACAGTGCACATTTAAAACAGCCGGTGTGTTTATATCTGTTTGCTTGCATGTGACGCGGTGCGTAAAGCGAAACTTGGCTGCAACATCATGCAACATCCCGGATGAAAAAGTTCTATAGTGCGGTTTTGCAGCCTTGAGACGCCACTGGGCAGCAACAATTCCAGAAATATATAGAATAGATGTCACTGTGCCATTGAACGAGTCCAGAATGCAGAGTTTTAAGGTCTGAAAGTTCTGTAGTGCATTTTTAAGTCATCGTTGCATCTGACTAAAAGTTCCTCAAGCCTCAAACCTCAAGTAAAAGTTACACCTGCAGGACACATTCCATTTAAAAATATTCAGTCATAAATAGTCAATACACTTGTGATAATTTGGCAGCCATATTGATCAGCTCATTAGTTTACACATTCACACAGGTGTTCACTTTCTTTTTTTGTCATTTTTCCTTCCTGCTGTGGCAGCAGTTGTGTTGATTTTTAGCCTGCTGAAAATACAAGTCTGTGATCTGATGCCAACTCTGCCCACTTTACATGAATAAGCACATATCCAGAGTGGAATGACTTTCTGAGTTGATGATACCGCTCAGTAACATCTCCATTGTTAAGCTCGCTAAAGTGAAACTTCTGATCAAGTGAAAATAGCTTAAATATGATAAACCTGCTGTGTGATACAGTGTGATGCAGAATCCCAGTAAATCTGAACGAATCAATGAGTGAGATGCTTGCAAATCTAAAAAGCCCCAATCTAACATCACTTCTGTTGGGGTTTTTTTTGTTTGGAACTTCAGATAACAAAAAATTGTCCTCAAGCACAGAAAGAGAGGCAAAGTTGTTCTTACTGTGTGTACCCTTAATGAAATGAAAAGGAAATGAATCCCAGAGGGCTTAGTAAACTATTTTAAAGTATCTCCAGTTTGAGAACCACTGATCTAGAGTATGCGGTTGTCGAGGAAAAGTGCTGCTAACCGTTTTTTTCCCCTTATAAATATCTATCTATCTCTCTATCTATCTATATAGATAGATATATATATACAGTGTATATATATATATATATATATATATATAGAGAGAGAGAGGGAGATAACTTTGTATGTTGTATGCAGTATTTCACTATCATTATGATCTCCCTGACCTTTGCTCCAAAAGTTTTTTTCTCCAACTAGACCTTATTACATTTTGGTTAAATACTTCTGCTGTAGACGATGACATATCAGAAAAGTTCATTTGTGGGAGCAGATTGTATAAGTTGATATTGTTAATAATGTTTCTTTTATTAGTTTCTATGCAATCTGTTGGTTTCATTAGCTTGGCTATTATTTTCTATGAACTGGCTTGTACCAAAACATCCATCCATCCATTTTCTTGATGCTTATCCGGGGTCAGGTTTCTGGGGCAGCTGCCTAAGCAGAGATGGTCAGACTTTACCTCTCCCCGGCCACTTCTTCCAACTAGTCCACCTCATGTGGCTCCTTTGGGTGTGGAGGAGCGGCAGTTCTACGCTAATCTCCTCCTGAATGACTGAGCTTCTCACCCTATGTCTAAGGAAGGGTCCAGACACCCTGACGATGAAACTCATTTCAGCTGCTTGTATTCTCGATCTCATTCACCATCACTACCCACAGCTCATGACCTTAGGTGAGGGTAGGGAACATCAGTGTTTCCCCTACCATTGTATAACCTGTCCGTATGGCAACCCCCGCCCTGGGGAGGTGGGGGATTGTTAAAGGCAAGAACTTCAACTTGATCTTCTTGATGTTTTAAACAATTGTCTGCCGTTGTCAACAATCAGTCACCATTATTAAAAATCTGTCGTGGTCATTAACACTCGGCCACCTCCGTCACTGTCAACAATCATCTGCAATCCTGAAGAATCGTTGTCGTCGACAATCAGTTGCGATGGTCAAAAATCGGCCACCTTCAACAATCAGCTGTGGTTGTCACCCCCCTCCCACATACACCTTCTCCCAGTCCACAAAGCACATGTAGACTGATTGGCCGAACTCCGATGCTCCCTCCAAGGCCCTGAAGAGGGTGTAGAGCTGGTCCACTGTTCCACAACCGGGACAAAAACCACACTGCTTCTCCACTATCCAACAGGCCCTCCTCTCCAGGACCTCTGAATAGACTTCCCCCTGACAAGTGTGATCACCTGTAGTTGGAGCACACCGTCTGCTCCCCCTTCTTGTCTGGTAGCTCCCCTAGCGACCTGTTTACCAAAGGTGACCAACCAGGGGCATAAAGCCCCCAACAACATCTTCCTAGGATCTTTGGGATGCACATCATGGCAATATTCTGGTTCAGGGAGGGGTGTACCAAAACAGTTATTATAAATTAGACTAATGTGGATTTGTTTTAAATGGATCACAGTGAATTAGCTTGAATTGATTGTAAAGTGCCTTGAGATGACTTTGTTGTGAATTGATGCTAAACGAATAAAACTGATATGAATTGATGTGATGAAGATTAAACAATCTTTGAAAGTAAGAAAACAGGTAACAACTAAGTACACACAGATGTTCTGTATGGCCAATTGCCATCCTAAATGTTGTTTTTCCAGCACATCAACCTCTCAGAGAAGTCCTTTATAAAACTATAACTTGTTTAACCAAAAAAAAACCCCACTGGAATCATTTCTAGCTCTTGCAAGATACAATTAGATTAATTTCACTGCTGTCTCCAATGAAATTAGTCAGACACTGAGCTCTCTGCACTACAGCTGTCAGACTGAGTTAAAAAAAAGGGGAGATCAATAGATGGAATAAGATATGCATTTCTTTCTTTATTCATTTTTTGTTTGTTAAATTCTAAATATGATCTTGGTTTAGCAGGGATATTAAAGAGAATAAGATATAATGTCTTAGAGTCCTTTTGGGGCTCATGGTGTTAAAACAATACTAAATAAACAGCTTGAGAAAGATATATTACAACACAAAGATGTCAAACTGGTTTATTATAAATCAGTGGTTAAAGTGAAGATAGGAAAACACAAGAAACCAAGTGGAGCAGGATGAAAAGCCAAAGACACCAGAGAAATGAGACAACAGATCCTACTTACATAAGCTTCATTTGTCATTTGACAAGTTGGAGCAAACTCTTCGGATGTAGAAGATGTTTGTCAGATAGACGCTGATAGGTAGTTCTCAGTGGAGAGACATGGATGAAGGAAGGGAATAGATGCAACATGACAAAAAATATACAATGACTGGATGAAGATGATGATGATGATGATGGGGGGGATACCAGCTTCACAAAACCCATGATACCATGATAACTGTCAGTCAAAACTGGGAAGGGATGCCAGAATATCTGAGCTGTCCTACTTTTTACAGACCCTTAAGTTGGGGTCCCAATCTTATGGATCCAACCTTAGAGGGTGTAGCTTGACGCACTGCAATATGTTGATTGGTTGAAAGAATAGTCACTTCCTGTTTGGCCTGGTCTTAAGAATTGTGTAGGAAATATGTTTAAACATACTGTGTTGCGAGTAGCACTGTGTAACTTTCTGATCTTAAAACTCTTTCTGACAAATTTTGATGTTACACTGACATTTGTTATGTACATTCCTGGAGTAGCCATTGTCCTGCAGCACCCCAAGGATGAGAAAACACTTAATTACTTTCTTTTCAGCCTGGGGCATCGTGTTACAGTTGAGTTTCACTTTATGCACTACACCACATGCCAGCAGCTGAATATCAGCACACTGAACGCACAGCATGGCTGATTGACCAGAGGAACCCAAGAGGACATTATCAGAGAGGAAAGAGAGAAAAGGAAGGAGAAAGAGATGAGATAAGAGTCAAGATCAGATTGACCTTTACTGGCTGGAGAGATCTCAGAGTACAGGTAGGATGAATTTGGATGCTGAATTAGCTGTCGTTAGGAGGTACCTTACTGAGAAGTAGTGCTTGATGTTCCTGTTCAGCTAATGAGATATGATTGTCAAAAGATTCAGTTCAGAATGTTTTAATAAAGAATTTCTCATTTCATTTTATTTAATTTTGAAAAAAGTAAGTTTTTCATTGGTTTTATAAAATAGACTTTCTGTACTTGGAGCATAAAACAAGTGTCTTGCTACGATTCACAAAGACCATGTGGGTCAGTCTAAGCAGTGCATAAAATCATTGTATCTGCTTTGATATGGTTAGGTTTTTCTGAATAGATAAGTCCTGAAAAGCTTTGCTCAAACACCCGAGAGATTGGAAGTGTTTCATGGCTCTCTGTTACAGCTGTTGTCATCTGAGACTATTTGTCACCAATGAGATTATCACGCCTTGGAGCGAATAGGACAAACATTACATGCTATCGCAGCTATGGATGTGAAAGGCCACCTTCCCAGCTCTTTGATATGGAAGATGGTGAGCTTGACTTGTGGCATTGTGGATGAATTCAATTATTCTCTGCTGAGTTGAGAGCCTGAGGCTGAGCTGGCTGTTGCAAATAAAACAGTTTCAGCAGCCTTCAGTAGTCAAATTTTATCATCTAAAACTTAAAGTCTGTGTCATCATGGTGGAGATTGTTTCTCCTTTTGTCCCAATCATCCTAAACTGTGTAAGTACTGTTTTACAGTGCAGAGCTGTAACTGGCATATGAGACTAGGGCCCATGTATGATTTGAATTGAATATTCTAGAGTTTCTGAGATTAAAAAAAAACAGTTAAAAACATAGTAGAGACGTGAGGTCATTATGACAGTGATGAGTCCATGGAGAAAAAGTCAGATATGGATTATGTCTCTCCAAACAGTTTTCGGAGAGAACCTGATCACATTTGTTAAAAATAAAAAATAAAAACTGTGTAAAATGTTTACTTTTGACTCACTTGAAAAGACATCCATCTGTGTCTGATTTTATTTTCAAGCTAATGGCTCACATCTGTAGTCATCCTATAAGCATATGTTTACAACCAACAGATGCTTGTCTATTTGGTAACACACTGTATTTCTCTGCACTCAAGGACAATGTTCATAAAAATGTGAAAACATGGATGATGATATTTCTGCAGAATTTATGATGTAACCATTAAAATAAATTAAATTAACATACATAAAAGAACAAAACCCGAAGAGCAGCAAAGAGCTTTGGGGTGACTTCTTGTTAGAGACTCCAGGTTGACTTTGACTTCCTACAGTGTAGTTTAAATATGAATATTATGTTTGGATTATGTTTTCTTCTTGCATCCCAAATGAATTTATTCAAATGAGGAATATCTTCCTTCTAACATTTTTTCCTCCCACGTGTTGTGCAACACCTGTGCATCCTCAGTGCACCAACAACCACAGCCATGGCTGTACAAGAGTTAAACATGACCTTTTTTCTGCAGTAAACAAGGCTGCAAACAACAGTAAATCATAGAGCAAAAAGGTCATGGTGATTCACTCAAAGTAATTCCTTTCCAAATGATTCATTCCCAATTTTTTTTACTCTAAAACAGAAACTCCTACAATACATACAGCAGGACCAAGTGCCAAGTTCCCTGTGAATGGCTTTCAGGACCAAAGTTTGCAATGCACTTACAAACATGCATTTAAATGCACATGTGTATGAGGACACTGCACAGAAATCTGCACTCTAAGGTGCAAACCATTTGCAGATTGAGTCTTGTGCTTCTTTTGAACTAATATAAAACCTACTGAATGAGTTAAAAACCTGAAAAGTTCAGCTTTGAAAGTTAAAATCTGATGAGATGAATTATTACAAGTTAAAGAAAATATCCTGCTGAATGTACACTTTATTATACTCTGTCAAACTGTGATTTACATCATCCTAAAAGAGAGGAGAAGATGAGGGAAGAGTGGATGAATGCAAATGAAGGAGGTAAGTGAAGTACAGGTAAAAAATGAGGCAAGAGTATGAACGTATAACTGGGAAGATGGATGAATGGCTCAGAAGCCCCGTTTCCACTGAGCGGTACGGTACGGGCCGCTGCGGTTCGGAGAGTTTAGAATGGTCCAGCCCATTCATACGAGCGTTTCAACTGCAAGTCAGGCTGCTACCCGGCGTGGGGTTTTGACAAAATGCCTAGCGTAGCGTCATACTCGTGCGACACCAAAACATGTGATGCCAAAACAACATGAGATATGTCTCTATATACTTTTTCATTCCTCACCGCTCCATCCAGCTAATTTCTTCCTCACCAACTATGGCGAGGAAACTTTGAAGCTCCAGAGCCGACCAGACCCTGCTGTTGTTTGGAGCCATTTTTTACTGTTGTCTTTCCAACGTGGACTGACCGGTGTTTGTGTTGCACTTATTTTTGTTTTGTTTTTGTTTCTGTCTGCAAATCAATGCATTGTATTGCTCCACCCGAGCCTTGTCGTGACATTTTCTGATGGACCTACAACTGAAGGGGGCCCAGAAATGGTACGGTTTGGTACGGTTTTAGGGGACACTTCTATAATGGAAATGCACAAAATAGCGTACCTGACCGCACTGGCACGTACTGTACCACTCAGTGGAAACGGGGCAAGAGTGAGTGAAAGGATGAGAGGTAGGGAGTGTGGTGTGGTGAAAATAAAGCAAAAATAATTTTACAATGGTAAAAAAAAACAAAAAAACACTAGCATCCATCAACATCTGATCCCTGTATGTAACTCAAACATCTTTAAAAGACATATAATCCAGCATCAAAAGACTGCAGAGGTCACAGGCCCATGGCTCGGCACGGCATCGATGGGAACATAAGACCTGGGAGTACAGTCTGGTTTTCAATAAGGATGCTGAGTCATGGCAACAGTAGAGGGCAATATCACTCTTTTTTTCTTTTTTTAATCAACCATAACATCTTGCTCTGAAACTGGCCGCTACAAATCTGCAACAAAAAGAGACGTGATGGATCAATTTTACTCACTTTAAGGTAGCATGTTGCTCCATTTAGTCCTGCTGTGAGGACTCCCGCCAAAAATAATAAACTCATAATTATCTGAGAAAGCCATGCTCATCACAGTTTTTTTTTTATTTGGAAGGTAGTAGTAGTTTGCCCCAATAAAACAACTTCATCTTGCTGCCATAACAGTTTTCCATCCATATACTCACTAACGGGGAATGAGGTACCTGTCAATCATGCCTGCCAGCAGGTGTCACTCACTGTGTGACAGTGGAGTCCAACAACCTTGACTTAATTATATCACAAAAACGCCAGCCACAGCTGATCATTGCATCTTATTTCATTCTTATATCCTACATGTATCTTTCAGTATACGTGTAACAAGGGTTTTTTAACTATCCTCATATGAAGCTGAACATCTAATCTTGGGGAACTCTAATGACTTGTGGGGCCCTATGCGTTTACATATAGCAAGAAACAGCTCTGAGTAAATATTAGGGCACATTCACACCAGCCATTTTGATTCAAATCTTAGTCTGCTTGCTTGGAAGTCACCTCGTTTGGGTAATTGTAAATGTGCAAAGAAGTGGACTCGGTCTGCCTACAAATGGGATCTCAGTATGCTTCTAGTGGACCAAATACAGGAAGCGGACTACAAAGCAAAGTGCATTGTTAGTTTAGTACTTCTTCTTCTTCTTCAGTTAATCTTGATGCCATGCCGCTCCTCCGGTGGTGAGTAGAACTAGTATTTAAAAGGTCCGATTTCTTAGAGTGGTTCAGGGTGAATGCAAACTCGGTTTGGGAGAATGTTGCAGCCCCCAACGGACCAGATTCCTCAATTGTACCGAATCCAGTGGCCTCTGCTGGTGGGAACACATCCTTACATTTTGCAGATTTTTAGTACAACAAACAACAATCTACTGTCTTTGTTCAAATGATATGCTCCTGTTATCTGTCCTCATTATCCGTATGCCGCCCTTACTGCGTGGAACAAAACTGCTCTTATGAAATGATTTCAAATAAGTTTAAAATCTATAAGAAGTAAACATGTCTGGTTGAAATTGTTGTGTGTCACTAATTCTGTCTCTATTTAGCCTTTCATGACTCTGGGGTTAAATTTTAAGAAGTGTCAGGGTCTTAAACTTATATTAGTACAATTTTTGTTCAATAATTCCCTTTTATATCTACATGTATATTTAGTTTTATTACTTTTTTGTGTTTGTAGCTGCTGCCCTGAGTTGCTGCCGATCTTGGCCAGGATGCTTTTGGAGAAGAAAGTTTAATTTCCAGGTTAAATAAAGGTTTCATAAAAATAACTGGAAGCACTTGGGTAGTACAGACCTCCACTAAGCCCTGTCAGTCAACTGAGAAAAACCCTAAAAGGCCAACCAGCCCACCAAGAACCCCCAATAGTTGGAACCTTCTGGATGACCAGATCCAGAGTATCAACATGATCGGCGTCAAACAATGTGGGATAATAACATCTACCATGATGTTGTCTTGTAATTTTTTTATTCTTTCTTCTTTTGCCAATGATTCTGGGCATTGTCTGCTGAGTTAGAAGCTGTAATGACAAAATTATCCATATTTCCCATAATAGGAAAGAATCCTAAAACAAAAAATCCTAATACAGATCACGCCAAAAATATAATCAGTTGTTCCTTATCACATTTCTGAAATTTCCTGATAATTTAATCAATATCTGTCCATTACTTTTTCAGTAATGTTGCTAAAAGATTGACAGACAGACAGACAAATGTACACCGCCAAAAACGTGGCAGAGGTAATAAAATCACAATGTAACCCTTTTTACAAATGACTTTGGGCCGGATCTACTAAGATCCTAATGTAGTAATTTGCCCGTGCAACCTAGAATATTGCGCGTGGGGCTGGACCAGGGTTTGCGGGGGATTTACTATGATTAATTGCGCAAATGTTGGCAGGCACAAATGTGTTGGGGAAACAAGCGTTTTGTGTGTTTTGTGGTTTGCAGCACGGTGAGTTTGGAGAGAAGAAATCGAAAAATGAAATTGATCCTACCCTAAAATACAATGTTGTATTTAATCAATTTAGAATTGAGCAAATTTATCTTTATTAAAACTCTCTCAGTATCCAGTTATTTGAATTACTATTAAGAATTCTGCCTTTTCTATAATGGAAGGGTATGCATAATTTTGAAGACGTGTATATGCCCAGTGCACAGACATTATTTATACAATATAATGGTTATACATTTTCCAATTCTGTTGATACCCTTTTGTTATTCGAAACTTTTTTTTTCTTCAGAGACCGTTAGGCTGTTGACATCAGTGATTCTGGTTGACAGGAGAAAATCAATGCAAATGTAGCAGCAGAGAGCAGACCCTCTCTCCTGTCCACACACCAGTGATGAGTGTGATAGAGCTTAAAGATTCCTAAACTTCAGCTACTGAAGCGACTCAGCATCCTGTCTCGCTGTTTGACCTTGCAGTTTGATTAAATGGTTGATTTAACACAGGGAGGGAGGAGGCGCCCACTGACATGGCAGAACACAACATGGCATGAAGCATCTGCACACACTAAGAGACAGCCACACAAATAACCATGCATCCAGGTTTACAAACACACATTCACACATAATATGAAGGAGCTGCTACAGTGTTGTTGTCCACCTTCTCTTCCTACCAACTAAAATAATAGTTTCCATCATCTGCCTTTAATGAGATGGTCCTTCACAGAATACTTGAGGTTTCTCCTGTTTTAACTCTTACAAGTACTGGGAACTTACTGTCTAGTATCTCAACACATGTTGATGTTAGAAGATGTAATTTATATCATCTGTGCTCAGAAAGGTTTTGCTCATTTATGCCAGATTTCATATTTACACTGCTCTATCCACAAAGTTTCTTCCCAGCATCAGCAGGTAAATCTTCCAGTTGAAGTTGTTGGTGCCTCCATGCAGATGTCTACAGTCACAAAGACATCACACTTCACTGACTTTTCACTATCTGTAGTGAATGAAACGGCTAAATTCTAGTTTGCCAGCAATTTTATAAAGAAAGACCAGTCATTTTGGCCACATCAACAGCAGTCGTGATTAAATGTCTTGGGCTCAACCCTCCAAACAACTTGGAAGCACAGTGATGAAACCATGAAGGCCATGAATGCTTTGCTGCTCTGGGAAACTGGCTTACATTTGGTTTTATTTCCAAGATGTGGATTCTACATCAAATGAAAAAAGTTCGGAGGTAACATGAAGCTAATCAGAAGTCTGGCCAAGCACACACCCACATAACCTGGCTCACAGAGATTTCCTTTAGCTGGATTTTCTTCTGTAGTTTTCCAACCTCTGCAATGACATCGCTCAATAAATAACACAAACAGAAAAGTAACAACTTTCTATTCCATATGATTATAGTTAGCATCTAATATTGGCATAAATTAAAAAAAGAAGTGCCTGTAGATCTCTTTCATCCATATAACGTGTTAATATTTACATACAGAACGTGCATGATGGATCATGCTTAATTCTCCGGAGAATCTGTATGTGGAAGTGCTATACATGATTAAAACAATTTTCCCCTTAGCTAGAAGGAAGGTTAGTCACAGCGTTTGAAAAGCTACACAGACAAAGCAGCAGGTGCAGAACAGGAAGGTAAAATCCTGAGTATCAGAGAGCTGAATTCATTCCACCCTGATGTGAAGGGAGTGGGGTTGTAATCCGCAGATATAACAGAGGTAATTCAAACAGGAACGGCATCACTGTCATGATAGATTTATAATCGATTGTGATGGCTAAATGGTCACACCGTCTTACCTGCAGAGGTACAGGAGAGGAGAGGAAGAAGATGTTACTTCTCTCATATTAAACCATCTGTCACTGTGAATTGGAGAGGATGATAAAAGAGGGAAAAATGAAAATTTATCAGAGATCTATTAGCAAGTCCTTGTCTAAACTGGAGTCAATTCAATTAGGAACAGAAAAGTACTGTATAATGATAAAGATTTCTTACCATTGCAGCCCTGTCACGCTGGAACCATTTTGAATTTGGTTTAAATTTGGGAGATTACCAAATTTTCTGACCCTCTTAACCTTATAATTCACTTATGGAGCCTTCTTTTTATCCTCATTCTGTTCCGATACTTCAGTGCTATTAAAAAACCATGTAGAAAATATCCAGGAAACTGCTGATTTCAGTTCTTATCAGCCAAACTCTGGCTGACATTGGTCCATATTTAGCCAAAGACTGTGATTGAGGAGAAGGATAAATGATCTGGACTCCTCATGTACCATCATAAGTATACTTTTTCAGCATTTTGGATTCGCCGTGAGAGACCACTGAAAGACTCAAGGCAGACAAAACAAGTTCTGTCTGTAACAAAAACAATTCTGTTATCTTAATTTGGCTCCCTGACTTATCATATTCCCCTGTGGCAAGATATGTACACTAACGCTCTGTCCCCCCACCCCGCCTCCGTCAAACCCTGAACTCTACTCTACTCCACCCCCAGTACCCGCCCACCCCCGCCCTCCGAATGTTGCCTAATATTGTGATTGTCTGAATACGTGCTTATGTGTGTACTGAGGTTTTTTGTGGTACCTGTGCAGTGTGCCCTACGCAGGCGCAGTGCAGAGATGCCTCTTTTTTTCCCTCATCCACCCTTTCCTCATGTCATCTTTTTCCTCTGCTAGAGGAGCACCTGGCTGCTTTATGCGCCGTTGAATGGCTGCTGCCTCAGTCTACCTGATCCTGTTATGTCTATGTTGTTGTCTGTTCCTGGATGGGTTGTACTGGAAAAATTGAATTTCCCCTCGGGGATCAATAAAG
>JBBBVU010000013.1:30133822-30145589 GCA_037177055.1 Atherinosoma microstoma
GATGAAGATTTAAGTTTGGCCCGCCATTCAGTTGGTCAGAAATAATTTGGTCCCTGGCCAAATTCCGTTTGTTGACCCAATACCATACGTCATTGGCCTGATTCTAATAAATTTTCCTTAGTTTTGTGGTTGGGTGGAAATGCAAACCACACAAATTAGTAGGAATTTTGTAATCTTAATAGATAAATTCTGGATAATAAAAATTCCCAGGAATGTTAGTGGAAAACCCCCTTAGATTGTTATTATAAATCAAATATTAGGCCAATAATAAAAATAATATTTTCTTGTGTAGCAAGGCAGGGGAGCCCCCTGTCACAACTCAATTGACCCTGCAGGCAGCCACATGCGTTCCAGGCTAATTAAGTATTACCATTGCAGAGCTGTTCCAATTATACATTCACTTCAGAAACTGCATAAATAAATCTGTGTTGCATGTGTTTGTGAGTACATGAGATTTGTTGAACTTTGCTGGTTGCATTAGTGGATGTTTTACTGGTTGTTTCATTGATGTTCTGTTGGTGTGTGTGTGTATGTGAGAGAGAGAGTGTATCTCAGGGTCAAAAGAGTTTAGTATTTAATGATAATACTGTTGTGTTTTGTTAACAAAAGAGAGTCTGTCTGGTTGTTTGTAAGAAAGTGTTTCTCTTAAATTTACTACCCTTTCAGGTCATTAAAGAAAAAAAAAATATTTTCCAAAAAGCAAATATAAAACATTACAGACAATTTTTTTCCCTTTTTTGTCAAATCTTTCAGTCAACTTCAGTTCTGATAAAAAAATATTTACAAATAGACAAACAAATATGTGATTGGTCCCTAAGCTCCCAAACATGTATTTTATAGAGAAAACAGTAAGTTGTGTAAGTGTGTGTGCATGTGTTTTCTTTTTCATAAAACTGAAAATCATTTTGACTATTAAAGGTCCATTCCTTAACTTTTGACCTTAACACTCCAGTTTCCGGACTTTTTGATGACACAGTGACATCTATTTTGTGTATTTCTGGAGCCGTCGCGGCCCAGCAGCGTCCCGCGGCTCAGAAACTGCACTACGCAACTTTTTCATCTGGGATGCAGACGTGCTGAGTTTCACTTTGCACATGTGTTGCACACTAGCAAGTAGATGTAAACAAATCTGCAGTTTTCAACCTACACCGGCAGATTCAGCAAAAAAAATTGAAGACATTATATAAGGAAGGGATGAAACAGAGACAGAGACAGAGCAGGGGATTAGATATGAGTCAAGATAAGACTGTTTTTTACTGTCTGGAGAGAGCTCACAGTACAGGATGCAAGATGGATGCCGAATTAACCGTTGATAGGGGACGCATCAGAGAGGAAATGGCATAAGTAGTGTCTTTTGAAATGGTTGCAATAATTACATATTAAGTCATTTTGATTAGAACAGAAGTTGATGGAAAATATTGTTAATTTGTAATTTGTTTTTATAGCAGTGATTGGCAGAGGACTTTGTTGTCATCAATCCTGAGGCTTTTACTCCTCATCATGGAACCAGTTTGGTCATTTTCTTGGAGTCACTGGATCTGATGTTGCTGCTTACTATCTCCTTTTAAAATCTTGAAAATGTTATTTTAATTTAACTCTAATCCTGATGGAACCTGGGATGGCCTAAAGAATGGATGCAGAGAATAGATGTATCAATATTTTATACTGTGATGGACCAGTATAATAGAAAGCCCTCCTTACCCAAGAGTTAGTGCTTGAATCCAGTAAACCCTCTAACAGTGAAATGTGCTTGAAACACTGATAAAGAGGCATGGCAAACAAATATTTAAGAATGCAGTTATTCAGTAAATGCAAATCAACCTATCATGATAATCAGAAAGATGGTAATGTTCAAAAGTCTAAGCTGTTGTTCCTCTGGCACTTGTTGATGGAACCAAGAGGTATAAGTAATCTGTAAATCTAATGGAAGGCGATCTGCCAGAAGGGAAGGTTTCAAAGAGATCTCAGAGCATGATCACAGAAAACACTATGCCCTCAAGAGTGAACAAGTTCAACATACCGTGACAACAGTACCATTTGCCCACTGGATGTTGTGCTTGTCATTAATCTCCTACAATAGAGCAAAAGAAGTAGAAGAAATCTGTGGGTGAGCGTATGAAAAAAAACAAAAGAAGTACAAACGTTTTAACCGCACAGAAAGTTTGGATTAGTGCAGCAAAAAGTGATTTTCACTTTTTATGCTCAGATTATGTTCAAATCTGCAAATTTCTGTTTCACAACAAGAAATCAAGCAAATTATCCATCCATCCATTCATACATTCATCCGTCCATCCGTCTATCCGTCCATCCATCCACCCACCCACCCATCCATCCATCCATCCATCCATCCATCCATCCATCCATCCATCCATCCATCCATCCATCATCCATCCATCCATCCATTCATCTATCCATCCATTTTCTATACCTGCTTAACCCAATTTTGCATGGTTGTTGATTTGAATATGGCAGCAATAGCCAAAAGTAGCCTATTAAAAGATATTCTGTAAGATGTAAAAATGTGTTGTTTTAAAATGATGTATTTTGAACTTTTATAACCACATACTTGTACCTACCAATCCCAACCATTCAAGTATGCATCACAATTGGCAGGTAAAACATGGTATGGGATAGGAGTCCATCTAAACTGGCAATCTGTCTTATAAAAGTCAACAAGGGAATGTGTGATCACAGAAGCACTGAAGGCTGAGTCCATAAAACCTAATAACGATACAATTCCCTTCATCTTTACTATGAAACAATTTTTTTTAATCTCGATGAATGTGGATTTATTTCAATTCAACTTTTTTTGCGGCAATTCACAAACAAATAATTTCAAGGCTTGTAACAGACATAATCAATTCAAGCCAATTCACTGAGATCCAATTAAAACAAATCCACATAAGTCCAATTTTTAATAACTGTGTTCAAGCCAATTCATGAAAAATAATTGCCTAACTAAGGGAAAACCAACAAATTACATTGATTTTAAACCTAATCTGAAAGGTAGAGAGGGTGTCTGCTTATTGAGGCCAAACTGGGAGCTGGTTCCACAGAGAGGGGTCTGAATGAGGTTTCTTTGTTGTGTGTCTCACCTTCATCATTAAGTCATGGTGCAGCGCTGCCTCTGGCGCTGAGTGGAACATGTTATTCAAAAGGTCATATTTGTTTGAGTTGTGCAGCAGAAACGCAATTTTGGTCCAAAAGAATGTTTCACCCGCCAACTGAACAGAGTCCCCAATCGTACCGAGTCTAGCGAACTAACCTGGTGTGAATGCACCCTGTGAACCTCTAGGAACCTCTTGGAACCGCCAGTACACCTGGAGTTTGTTTAAGATCTTTCAGATCTAATGGAGCTTTGTCACTAAGAGGTTAATATGTGAGGAGAAGAATTTTATATTCTATCCTGGATTGAAAAGGGAGCCGATGAAGAGAAGATAAAACTGGAGAAATATGATCTGTGATGATAATTTGATAATCAGGAATTATAGTAGTCCATTCTGGAAGTAACAAAACCATGGACTAGTTTTTGTGCATCACTCTGCGAAACGATGGTCCTCTTCTGAGAATATTACGTAGGTGGAAGAAAGTGGTCCTAGAAACCTGTTTTATATGCGAGTCAAATGATCCTGGTCCAGAATAACTCCAATATTCCTCACTGGAGTACTGGAAGCCGAGGTAATACCATCCAGAGTAATTCCATAGCTACACAGTCTTCCTGGGGTTCTAAGGTTTAAAGAAAAAAACTTCAGTCTGTCTAAATTTAGGAGAAAATTCTGTCATCCATGTCTTTATGTCTTTAAGACATCTTTGTCATTTGACCGACTGACTTCATCAGGCTTCATGGAAAGGATAACTGAGTGTCATCTGCATAGAAATGCACAATTATACCATGATGTGTGATGACATTACCTAAAGGAAGCATGTAGAATGTGAAAAGTATTGGTCCAAGTACAGAACCCTGAGGAACTCCATGACTTTCTCAGGTGTGTGAGGAAGACTTGTTTCCTTGAACAAACTGTATTCTTCAGATAAACCAGCCCGATGGGGTTCCTTTAATCTCGTATCATGTTAATGTGGCGGCTGCAACTGAGTAAAGACATTTTGCAACTTTTAACTTTTCAGACTTTGTTCAATCCAGTTTGACCCAGTTCACACGAGATAATAAAGCTTCCTTATAGTCATCTTTACCTCAATGTTTAGTGTTAATAAGCATTTGTTGACGGTCTCTGTCTGGTGGCCAACATGTCTTGTGCCAGCATTTACAACTCCATAATTGTGAACATCTTTTCAAAAACAAACATTATGTATAAAATGCAGCTCGATAAGTGAGGTTAAGGAACCTGGTTTGCCTTAACTGCAGCGTTTTGAAAGCAAAACATCTCTTTACTGTCTTTTGTGTTCAAACCTACAATGTATAATGAGGCTTAAAGTGAAGTTCTTCTGTGTGTGAGTCGGTCCTGAGGTCAGCATGTAAGCTTTTATTGATTTACATTATATTCTCAGAGGAAATTAGCGTGTGAGACAAGAAGAAAGGTATGAGGTCACATCTAGCCAACAATATTATGACCTGCCAAAAGACCAAGGAAGCTAAAATGACCTCCAATAGAAAGAAAGGGAAATTTTCAAATGAAGGCTCAGTAATCACGTTAAAAATAGTCACTTATAAGCACATCAACATCATCCATAACCTGTGGTTTTCTATCTGCAATAATTGGACCCCTGACAGTAAACACTGATTTAATTGTGAATGAGTAACCCAATACCCAAGTTGGTTCAAACTGCATGCTTAGATGCATAAATCATGTTTTGTGAAGACAGTGCGGGGAGAGGAGGTTGTGGGTTACAAAAGCTAATAGGCAAGTGGTGAGCAAACCATTGTATCTGATGAAATTAAATAGTGAAAATGAGGAAGTGAGAATGCAAAGCGGAAATTGAGAATAATTGCAAACTGATGCTGAAAGTGCTGTGTTGGTTCATTAAGGGATATAGATGCTGGTCCTCTGTGTCTGTTTGGCTTTAAACACTGTCATTGTCTAATGGGGATTACCTTTTATCTCTTGCATTTCTTCAGCTGGCATTTACTTTTTCTGCTTGGATCAGGAGAAACAAAACCATACAAAAAGAAAAAAAACTGAGAGAAGGTAAGACATTTTTAAGGTTAGGCTGCACAGTGGTGTGGTGGTTGGGACTGTCACCTCACAGCTGAAGGTTAATGGTTCTAATCACAGCTCAGGCTCTCATGTGTGGAGTTTACATGTTTGATTATGCATGGAATCCTCCCACAGTTCAAAAACATGTATGTTAGATAAATCAGAAAGTCTAAGCTCACCGACGTGAGGGATTATATATACTTTGATTCTTGCGCAAAAGCAGCTGGCACATAATATGGATGGATGGCTGTAACTCAAGATGTAGCATGGCCAAGCTTCAATTTGTAGGAAAATGGTTCCTTCCAGATGAACTTTGGTTTTAATCCTTGTAGCAACCGATAATGTAATAATTTGTGTAATTTTAAATGTAATAAAGCCATTAAAGTAATAACTTGCGGGTAATGTAACAATATTTTTGAGCCAATGACCTATTTACATTTTGCCAATATTATAATAATTTATTACATTATTTGCTGGTTATAATGTTGGTGGCCGGTCAAATAAAAAAAAAGTACTTTGAAACTGAAGCTGATAATGTAATGAGAAATAAACAATGCCGCGTTTCTTGGAAATAAAAGATTATTTGCTGTTTTTGTGCAGTTTGCTCAGCAAAAAAAGTACAGTGAATGACAGAGTTGTCATATGGATTAATCATGGATATGGACTGTGCAGTGTGGTCTCTCCCCTTAATAATGGCTGTGAACCAATTCCTGAATTATTTGTTGTACAAAATCTTCATTTATAAACACTTTTTGTGGACTTCCGGTAATGTCCACAAGGAGCAGACATAGGCCCCAACAGCTCCCATTTTTCACAATTATTTTATGCACTTTTTATTTACAGTTGAGTCAGTTTGACGCAACACTTTAAACAGTTGACGGTCACTTCGAACCTACTAACATGCAGCTCCAGTGACCATAAACATTTTTTACAGGGGAGCTGACGGGGGCGATGAAACCCTAAAAAGGAGCCCAACCAAGAGCATTCGTTGTGCGGCAGCGTTATAATGTGCAAAAATGAAAATCGTGGGTGTGGTGAAAGGCAAGGGCTCCCTCACCTAACGGGGCACACCAATACACATCTACCCAGACCTGCTGGTCGAGGTGAGCAAGCTCTGGGCTACATTCAATGGGATTAAAGCAAAGCTCTGGGAGACAAAGAATGACTGCCTCTACTACCAGGCGGTCCTCGCTCTCAACCTGAATGGCGTCCGGCATACTTTCAATTCCCCATGAGCAGCAGAGGATTTTTACCAGGTGAATATATCTCCGCGGCAGGATGAATAATTCTTCTCTCGATTTCTACAGGTGGCAAGATTAACGTTGGCTTACCCCGACACAGGCAGTCTGCTGATAGTGTTATTGTTCACCTTTTATTTAACTGCCGAGGCTGCTAATAACTGTCATCCACTGGGATTTAAAGTGGCCAAAATTATTAAATTATTGACTGTTCATGCATTATTGGATGTTATTACATTATTGGTTGCTACAATCTTCAATTTTCCTTGGTAGAGTGGGAAAAACGCTGAACCTGTATTGTTGAATAGGTTTTTTCAGCTGTAGATTGCTTTGGCTACATGAATGTGATGTAATCTAATGAAATATGTTGTATTAAAAGATTTTGTGACCTTTATTGAGCAGTAGCTGGGCAGGAAAGGGTGTCGGAGAGAGAGAGGCTGGCTGCTCTCAGGTGAGTTAAATACTGCCCCCATTGTCCAGAAAGTTTGAAATAATAATGAATATGACCTGAAAGTGTAACCTGACATTTAAACTGTATGAAAGATTTAGTACTTACAATAATTTGATATGTAGAACTGTCTTTTTTTATATCGAACTAGACAAATGATCCATAAATAACCCAAAATACTCATTTGTAATTCTTAGTTGACAGTTCTTTCCAGGCTGAGTGCCTGAAGTCTGGAACATGCAGATATCACAGATTGGCCAGGCCTTCACCTCATCTGTCTTCAGTTGTTTGTTCCTGGTTCTTTCTGCTTTTAATTTGATCTTGAGATAGAGAAATGCAGCTCAGCCTGTAAACGATTCAGTCATTGCATTAGAGCCTTGTGTTTTTTTTCTTTTACTTTTAAAAACTCTGGGGTTTCATGTTTCGTTTAACTAATTGCATCTTCACTGTTTCTGTTCCACATCAATTTGCATGAAAAGTGTTGAAATCTGCACAAGGTCAAAAGGTATTTCCCTAATGAGGTACATCAGTCAATATTTGGTGAACATCTATGTGAGTGTCTGGAAGCATGTGTTTGTTGTGGATGAAAATGCTGCCCATGTCTTTCAGGACTTATGCTGGTTCAGCTGCTCATTAAAATGACAAATATGGAACACAAACAATTGATTATAACTGCTTTGTTTCTTTGTTTGTCTTCGTTTATTTGTGTAAAATCCATGTCGTTGGATAGAATCAGTTTTAGACCAAACCTTGCTTCTCTGCTCCAAAACTTCAGTACCTGAGGAAAATAAACTGTCAGTGTGTATCGGAGTATAAAGCATTAATAGAAACAGTATCCCTCTCTGAGGCTACAAACTTCCACCCACCTATTCACAAACACACATACGTGTGCACATGCCACAACAGCAAAGGCATTCACAAAACCTTGGAAACTGAAACTGAGATTTTATGAGAGACTTTGTTCCTCTGAGATGGGCGGACATCCCGGGATTGCTCCATATTCATTTTATTTACTGTGCATCAACCTTAATCACTCTGCCCACTAACTGTCAAGAACGCTACACTGAGCGAGGAGGACTCAAATGCACAAATCAGATCCAGTTATCACAAGACAAGGTTTATTGAACAGAAGAAAGTCGGTACAAAGGAAGGCGGTCAAGATAGGCTAAGGTGTCTGAGGTCCGTGAGGCTAAGATCAGAAACAATAAGGCAGGCGAGGTCCTATGAATAACTATAATGTCACAAAGGGCTGGTACGTAGTCAAAAAGATACGACGAACTGGCGATGAGACAGAGACACAGGGGAGGATATATGCAAGCACTAATGAGGTGAAAACACAATCAGGTGTGAACAATCAGGGAGTTGAGGGCAGACCCAGACATGACTGGGCGGGGCAGGCAGACACTTGAAACAGAGACAGGGGTGAGTGATCAAATCAAAACACATGAAGCACAAGACATGAACCATGAGAAAAAACAATGAGGATCATGACACAGTAAATGTGCCCATAAAATACAACTCGTGGAGCTTTCACAGACCTGAGTGAATCTGAAATTGTATTTTCACTGTTTTTTTTCCATAGTGAGTAGTACAGAAAGAAGGAGGGGGGAGAAGAGAAAAGTGAGTCAGTTTTCTCACTATGATGCATTTTGTGAAGAAGAGATAAAACTTTTTGTGCATAAAACGACAAATGTAAACATGTTTGTTGCTTATTTTTCAGGAGAATATTTCACCTGGAGATCTGACAGGATTCCTGATGTTGGAGCCAGCAGAGTCATTTGAGATTAGCCATGTAAGCAGTTCACTCCATGCATCTGCATTAGTGGTGCCAGTGGAAGTAGTCTGCTGGAACACCTCTGCAACTGAGATCAGGTCAACAGAAATGGGAACTCAGAACATCACTGCAGCATTTTGGATCAGACAGAATTTTTAGAACATTTCTGGGACAAAACAATAATCAGGAATTGTATTAGTCCAATCTGGAAGTAACAAATCCAGAGACTAGTTTTTCTGCATTACTCTGAGACAAAATTTCCCTAATTTTAACAATAAGCTATTACAAATCTGTTTTATATGTGAGTCAAAGGACAGATCCTGGTTCAGAATTTCTCCAAAGTTCCTCACACTGGTAATACCATCCAGAGTAATTCTATGGAATTACTCTGTCAGAGTAATACTCTGTCAGAGTAATTCCATAGAAGTAGACAGAGTATTCCTCAGATTTTCAGGTCCAAAGACAACAATCTCAGAATTTTGAGAAAATTCTGTCAACCAGGTCTTTTTGTCTATATTTTCCATGTATAAACGTATGACAGTATCGGCATCATCAACGTATTTTTCCTCTCTCAGCAGATCTTGCTGGATAAAAGTTGTGATGTCTTTTTGTATGTCTCTATTTCTGTCCTCTCCACCCCAACCGGTCGAGGCAGATGGCCGCCCTCCCTGAGCCGGCATCAGCATGCTCAGGATGGGGGACTGGATCGAAGTTAAGATTTGATGCAATCTGTTGGTTTCCTTAACTAAGATAGTATTTGTTATGAATTGGCTTGTATGAATACTGATTGGATGATTATGGATTTACTTGAATTGATTGTATATAAAGTGCCCTAAGATGATGTTGTGAATTGGCGCTATAAAAAATGAAGCTGAATTAAATTGAGAGACATCTTTGTAATCCGACATACAGAGTGGTTTCATCAGGCTTCATGGAGAAGAACATCTGAGTATCAACTGCATAAAAGAAAACATTTATGCTATGCTGTCTAGTAATGTTACCTGAAGGAAGCATGTACAATGTCAAAAGTACAGAACCCTGAGGAACTTCATGACTTACTCTGGGGTTATTATGGTTATTCTGTGTAATGAAGACTCATCATTTCCATGAACAAACTGAAATCTATCTCCTCAGACTATAGCTGGAAATCAGCTTTAAGGAGCAGTTCCCACTGGATTTCTGTATGTGTTTTTTCTTCACGGTGACCTTTTCTCCCACATCAAAGTCTGTCCTGACAACAGCAAAAACACCAAGAGCAGCTCACATTTAAAATTCTTCTCCTTTGACACTGCCTCAGTGTAGCCCAGGAAGGCTATGACAGGTAGAATTGCTGTGCTGTGACGGGTAGATACAGGCAGATAAGTTGTGCTTTGAACCAACACAGAGCAAACACAATCAAGTCAGCGCTTTGGCCTCATATTCACCAAACTGCCATTATAAATCAGCAGTGAAAGCAAGACCCCTTGCTGTGTCTCTCCATGTCATCAGCATCTGGCAAACAATCTGTGCCCGCACAAAAAGACATAAGTCTTCAGTGCACAATAATACATGTGTCTCAACATTATTCAGTAAAGTAGAAAACTTAAAATGGTGTTTACTTCAAGTCAGGCCATTATTCGTTTCGCATTCAACATAGTTCTGGTTCAGTTAAATGTGTTTTGGTGGCTTTGGATCAAAAGACCTGTTTCAGTTTAAACTAACATCATCTGGATTGTTTTACACACGCATGCCTTTGTTCAGCATTTAAGCTTCATGCATCAAAAAACTAAAATGAATGTCACATTAGATAAAGAATAATCTGTTTTACTGACAGATCCAGTTGTCAAACTGGGAGAAGGAGGAGGACTAGATTTGATAGAGCCATTGGTGCGTTACACACCAACATGGAGCTTGACCGATGCTCGAGTCATTCCCAAAGGCTGATTGTCGAATTGGTGAATTAGGCATTAAGGCCCCGAAATAAGATTTTTTGACCTAATCCCACCATTATCTGCTGACATATTTCCCTGTGGATCATCAGAGAAGATACCAGCTGTACCTGCTACATGGAAAATGATCCAATCAAGAAAGTCACGAGCATACATCCTTTGGGCTCCATATATGAATAATCTGTAAAAAGTCTTATTCGACTTTGTTGAGATATTCAATCTTGGGCCTAAGGTATGGTCCAGAAAGTCTTTGTCTTTCTAAAGATTAATTTCCTTCCCTCTCACTCTCTCTTTCCTTGGTTGTCTCTCAAGCCCACTCGCTCCCTCTCCTTTCTTTCACTTCAAAGTGAGGCTGGAATTACAAGCTGGAACAGACGGCCTTACAGCTCATTCATAATGAATGAAGGTGCAGTTTAATGACTCTGTCCACTCTAAGACACCCCCACTGCCTCAGACTTGGGCCTCAGTATATGGGCTAATGATGTCACCTTTTGCTCCCGGAGGACGGCATATATTTTCACTGTTTGCTTTTACTACACATACAATAAATACCCTCATCTCGCTGATAGATAATTAGAATGGGAAAACATATGCTGTGTGTGATCACAGCTTATAAAATGGGACCAAAATACAGAGTACAAGAAAGGGTGACAACAAAGAAAAAGCAAAAGGTGCATGGCTGTGGAGGACAGAGAGGTTGGAAGAAATAGAAATAGATTGAAAATCTGTCAGTCTCTGCTGATAGTAACAGATTGACAAGTGAGGGCATAGAAAAAGTGAAAGAAATAAGGCAGACGGAGGTGGGGAAAGGAAATCTATCACTTTAATGACCAAGTGCAGCCCTCTCTGTTCTTTAGAGGACGATTGGCACAGTGACCTGACTGCTGTTAGCGTTAGCTTCTTGTGACAGATGAGCCATCAGAATGAATAGCGCTGACAGGAGCCTAAGCACTAATTTTGCCCCTAGAGACAACGGTATGGTACTGACTGTGGCGACCAGTCTGCAGTGTTTTTAGGATTTTCTTCAAAAACTGGCTTTGTGTCTGCTCCACATGACACATGAAAAATTCAACATGTTGGTTGGCTACAGAACAGATTCCTTTCAATTATATACTGCACACACACACACACACACACACACACACACACACACACACAAGATAGGCCGAACACACGCCTGAACTCCCTCCACGAACATGTATATAGTGGGTCTGTGTCTGTTTTTG